>PVIU01020491.1:0-33858 GCA_004026605.1 Ondatra zibethicus
TTGGCTTGTTCATTCACCCATTCTTGTTATTTCACAAAATTCTGAAATATAAAAGCATCTGTCCATCCTCTAGCAGAATTGTCACATCTAATTGTTGTAAAATATCCAAGGTGTAACTGGTGCTGTATGTTTTATCTCTGCTTGGGAGTTTTTAATGTATTTTATTAATAAAAGTTTATTTCCTCATTGAAAAAAAAAAGTGAAGATGGCAATATGTACTACAGTATAAAAAAACATGAAAACATTACGCTAACTTCTGAAAGCCACAAAAGCTGCCTTGGTCATGGTGTCTCTTCACAGCAATAGAATAGTAACTAAGATCTGCATTTAGGTCTGAGCTAGGCTTTTCAAAAATTAAGTGACAGGGACCCCACAGCGAGCTAGCATCAAGTTACGATGGTATTGTGTAATGTATTGTAGAATATTCCTTTACACTGTGTGAAGATGTGTCACTGTGAATGATTTAATCAAAAGCTAAACAGCCAATAGCTAGGCAGCAGGTATAGGCAGGACTTATGGACAGAGAAAGCTCTGGGAAGAAGAAAGGTGGGGCCACCAGCCAGAGAGAACAAGAGAGGTAGAAGCCACAAGTCACCTGGCAACACACAGACAAATAGAAATGGGTTAATTTAAGTTATACTAGCTGGTGGGACAAGCCTAAGCTATATGCCAAGCTTTCATAATAAGTCTCCATGTCGGTTTTTTGTGAGCTGCCAGTGCAAAGAAAAATCTGCCTACACAATGGTTCTCTTTGAATTTCACCAGTTCCACTTCAATTTAAGGAAGAATATGGGACAATTAAAATGATTAATTTGGAGGCCAGGGAAATGGCTAAATTAGAAAGCTTGTTACCAAGATGAGGACTGGGGTTCTAACCCCAGCACCCACATAAATTCCACATGAAGGTGGGCATGGAAGAAACCCTACCTCAATAAATAAGGTAGAAGATGATCAACAAAAACACCAAACATCAATCTTGGGCATGTGCACGCACACACACGAAAGTAAATAAGGAAAATGTTGAAGTTCATGTGTGTGTATGTATTTGTATATATGAAAGCGTTTCTACATGTGCTCCTGTGGAGGTCAAAGGCCAACCTTGGGTGTCAATCCTCAGATACCATCCACCTTGTCTTATGAAATGAGGGTCTCTCATAGACTTGAAGCTCCCTGATTAAGGCATACTGGTTGGCCAGGGCACCCCAGGAATCAAACTTTCTCCAACTCCCCAGCTCTGGGTACATACACACACTACTACATTAGCTTATGTATAAGGGTTTTGGAAACCAAACTGAGGTTCTTGTGCTTGCAACAAGCCTGAGCCATCTCCCTGGCCAGAATTAACTCTGAAGAGCATTGTCATCTTGGTATGACCAGCACTCTCACCTTCCTTCCTTTTTTAGAAACCTCTTGTTTGGTATTGAACTTACTCCCTGAGATTCAAGAGGGGCTGACATCGTTCATTACACCTCCCTCTAAGCCAGTAAAAGGAATAAGGAACACAGGACTGACCAGACTCTTCTACATTCCTAAACACAGCAATTGGTTCAAGGAACCACATACACCTGAAGCAGACAGGAAACTGAACACCTGGTAGGAGTGGAGCCTAGAACTATCAAATCTTATTGCAAGCATTTTGGTTTCAGTTTTTGTGCAAAATCTGAGATACAAAGATAGCAGACCTACTGACAACACCTGAATCCCCTAATCCGGTCATCAATTTATAAGAGTGAGCACTTTGTGTATGTAAATCTTATTTGAGCTTCTGTAATTGCATTTTTAAAACTCCTTTGGTCTAAAAAAGAGAGAGAGAGAGACAATGAAAAAATAACAAGATGGGCTAGAGAGATGGCTAGGTGGTTAAGAGCACTGACTTCTTCCAGAGGACCCAGGTGGCTGCTCACAACTGTCTGTAACTCCAGTTCCAGGGAACCCAGCACCCTCACACAGACATAAATACAGGCAAAACAGCAATGCACGTAAGTAAATTATTAAAAGAAAAGGAAAAATAACAAGACATCCAAAGTGGCTGCCAAAAAGCCCAAATGACGCAACAAAGCAGGACTTAATCCTGGAGCCTGAGCTTCTAAGAACAGGAGAAAACGGGGTGGTGGTAAGTGCACTTCCGGCAAAATCCCCCTGGCTCAAAAGTGAAACACAGAATGCTTGGCCTTTGAGCTCACAAACCTAACAAGAACACTCAACATTAATACAATGTTAAACACCAATAGTTATAACTGCACAGTAATGTAAGTTAATGGGCATCGTCCCATCAGTACAGCAAGACACCAAAGTTTTCTTTGGACTCGCTCTCAGAAGTTCTAGTCCACGCCAACAGCCCCGTTCCTTTAGGCCCACAGTAGGTAACACGTCATGGGGTGTGGACATGGCAGAGCAAACGTGGTCTTTATGACCACAAAGCAAAAGAAAAGAAGAATAGGCGAGGGCCCTTAAGTCAGTGCTATGCTTCTGATGACCTACAGACCTCTCCCTAGGTTCCAGCTCTTAAAAGTCCCATCAACTTCCCAAAAGCCACCTGGGGACCATCTGTTAACATACAGGCCTTTGGGACATATTATGATCCAACTACAGAGCAAAATACACACACATACATACATACATACATGCTTACATACATGTATGCATATATAAGATTTTAAAGTTACTAACAGCTGAAAAATAATAAACTTTTGTAACACCCAGAAAATACAACTATATATGCAGAAACTATCAAAGAATCTACAGCCATGCTTTATTATCAACAAGAGTTTAGCGAGATATAGCTGGATATAAAGTTGTTGGATACCCAGAGATAAACCTGACTAAAGACAAGCAAGGACCTCACAGAAAACCATGGAGCTTTTTCCTGTGATAACAAAGTCCTAGATAACTGAAGAGAGATGTTGTGGATTGCAAACAGTATTAAAAGACCATCATTTTCCACCAAACTGATGTGTAAGTTCAATGTAACTCCAATACAAGTCTAACAGGGTATGGATGGAAAGTTTTGGGGTTTTTTTTGTTTTTTTATTTTGGGGGGTGAGATATAATCTAAAATTTATATAGACTTTCAAAGGGCTAAATGAAACCAACATACTTTAAAAAAAAGAGGGACTAACCAGTCTGCTAAATCCTGAAGGTAATTAGAATTAAAATCACTATGACTGGTTAAAAGACACACAACCAGATCTATGGAACAAAATCAGACTTTATGGCAGAGGTGGAAGTTACAAGTCCGTTCCATTCCCATATTAAGTCAGGTGGAGCCGGGCGGTGGTGGCACAAGCCTTTAATCCCAGTCGGGAGGCAGAGGCAGACAGATCTTTGTGAGTTCGAGGCCAGCCTGGTTTACAATAGCTAGTTCCAGGACAGGCTTCAAAGCTACAGAGAAACCCTGTCTCAAAAAACAAAAAACAAAAACAAAAACAAAAAAAAAGTCTATTGCTTCATTTGCTTCGGGCTGGAGAGATGGCTCAGTGGTTAAGAGCTTTGTCTGCTCTTCCAAAAGTCCTGAGTTCAATTCCCAGCAACCACATGGTGGCTCACAGTCATCTGTAATGAGATCTGGTGCCCTCTTCTGGCCTGCACTTTATACATAATAAATAAATAAATCTTTAAAAAAAAAAAAAAGTCAGGTGGAATACAAACCTCAGCTCAGGTTTGTGTTAATACAGGCAATGTCTGTCTCAGGATAAGGAGAGATTTCTTATACAAGAGCCATAACGTTCTGGGGTTGAATTGAGTTCAGTTCGAAAGAATGTCTAGCATGCAGGAAACCCTGGATTTGATCTCCAACATCCCATAAACTGGACATAGTAGCCTGTAATCCCAGCCCTCAGGAGGTAGAGGCAGAAAGATCCGAAGTGCAAAGTCAGGTCATCATCTACTATATAGGCCAAACTGGACTACATGGGATCCTGTCTCGAAAAATAAGCAAGTAAACAAGCAAATATAAAGTAATAACCATAATAACATAAACATAAAATAATAACAACAAAAAACACAAGGAGCATTAAAACTAAGAACTTACTTTTCAAAAAGTTCCCAAGAAAGAATGAGAAATGAGTCATAATGAGGTGTTACTATACAAATAATCAATAAACGATTCGTACACTTGGCTGTGCGCAAAGTTCCCACACAAAATCATAAAGGAAAAAATGGAGAGGGGATGGCCACAAAGATTTAAATAAGCAACTTAAACAAAACAAGGCATTCAAATGGTCAATAAACAAACAAAGCAGAGCTCAACTTCATTAATAATTCAGTAAATAAAGATTAAAACTTTACAATGTGCTAGCATCATGAATCCAAAACACTGACAAAATTGAAAAACCTGGCAACACCAAGTAACAGCAACTATGGAAAGCAACATTGTGGTAGGGGCGAAAATCTCTACCATCACTTTAAGACTCACCTAATAAACCCAGCAATAAGTAAAACTGCTACAAATAACAACAAAATATCTCTCAACCAGGAATTGAGTAGTCCTTAGAGCAGAGGTTCTCAATTTGTGGGCCAGGATCCTTGGGGGTCAGGTTGAAAGACCCTTTCATAGGGACAACCCTGCATTACCAGATATTTACAATTCATAACAGTAGCAAAATTACAGTTATGAAGTAGCAATGAAATAATCTTATGATCAGGGGTCACCACAACCTGAGGAATTATATTAAAGGGTCATTAGGAAGGTTGAGAACCACAGCCCTAAAGGAACTTACGCACAGATGGGTTTCAGAATACACATGGTGTCTAGTAGTCAGAAACTGCATCATGGCATACTTATACAATAAAACACACTACAAAATGACAAAAAAAATGAATGAACTTTAACTGCAATCATGAATGAACGACACAATAAAATTTTAGCAAAAGCAAGAGAATAAAGGAAACAAACATGCAAATACCTTAACCATATTGCTTAGAAATGCATGCATAGGTGATAAGAAGAAAATACAAAGTGAAGCAGAGTGGAATGGAATAATCTGAGAATGGGCAAGATCTGCCTTGTTTGTTTGAAATTTTTAAGTTATACTTTTACTATTTCTTTAGGAAGGGGTGCATGCATGTGCCACAGCAGCAAGATGTTTAAAGAAAAATAAAACACAACAGCTGTGAAATGGCACAGCAGATAAAGGTACTTGCCACCAACCTGGGCCTGAGTTAGAACCCTGGGACCCATATGGCAGGAGAGAACCGACTTCTGCAAGTTGTCCTCTGACCCCCACATGCATGACAGTACATAGAATGCACACACACATATATACACGACACACATACAAAATATATCTTCTATTTTAAAAAAATGAGGCATACAAAAAATTAAGTAATATAAATCACAAATGAAAACAAGCACAACAGAATAGTTATAGTCGTGGTTTATAGTACCATAGCTATAGTTATCTACAGATATAGAAGTGGAAACACTTCTGACTGGAGAGCAAGGGGTAAACTAAAGAATGAGTCAACAACAGCGAGACCAGATTTCAGAGAACCTAGGACACAAGGGAATGTTTGGACTCCCCACTGTCAAAACTGTATTCCTGATTAAAGCTATGCCTTGGGGAGCCTGCAACACAAGTGAGTAAGAGGGCGGAGAGACTGTGGCTGGGGCTGCCTAGGGAGGTGTGGAAATAGGGCTGGACTGAGGTGGCAGGCAAACACTTAAGTTTCAGCATCTACATGGCACTAGACTTGAACAATCAAGACTGAGCTAGCAGTATCTATTGTTTGCTTTTTTTGTTTCTTTTCCAAAAATTAGACTGTAAGATTCATTTATTATTGTAACTGAAGTTCACTCGCTTTGTTACTTTATAGCAAGTCAAGGGAAGGAAGGAGGCAGATACCAGAGAGATACGGGAGAGGAGCATAGCTCCTGATATCAGTGCTAAGGCAAGGGAAAGGGTCAAAAGTTAACTCCAGATCTACAACTCAGGAACACATAAACTACGCTTGCTCACACAGACCAAGAGACCAAGCAGGAAGCAGTCATGATGTTACCATATACCTGAGAGAACCGTGACTAGAAATGAAAAGCCAATAATTGGTGGACAGTCAGGAAGTCCAGACAGTCGGTCTTTGTTTTGTACTGAGACAGGCATAGGAAGTTTTATAACAGAAGAGAAAGATCTCTTAATGGGAATAAAAATGTTAGAATGGAAAGGGGAAAGTGTAGAGCCAAGATTCTCAAAAAGTGATCAGAAGTTGGCTTCAAGATTCCAATGACAGGGGCTGGAGAGGTGGCTCAGAGGTTAAGAGCATTGCCTTCTCTTCCAGAGGTCCTAAGTTCAATTCCCAGCAACCACATGGTGGTTCAAACCATCTGTAATGAGATCTAGTGCCCTCTTCTGGCCTGCAGGGATACATGCAGACAGAACACTATATGTACATAATAAATCTTAAAAAAAAAAAAAAAAGATTCCAATGACACATGGGGGCCATTATCCCAGCACAACGGTGGCTAAGGCAGGAAGATCAGGGTTCAAAGCCAGCCTGGAGACCAGAGCAATTTGGAGTAACCTCATCTGAAAGAAGATGGTAATAAAAGAAAAGTCGGTCCTAGTCTCCCTCCAACATGTGGCTTAGAAGGGAGAAGGAGACTTAGATTCTGAGCATTAGCCATCAGTGAGCTAAGGGCTGGGATGGAGATCAGCAGTACAGAGCACCCACCTAATGCTCATGCTGCCCTGGGTTCAACAAAAACTAAAAGGATTTGTGAGGATAAGGTGAACAAAAGATCTGGGAAGTCTATAAGCCCAGAGAAAAGTGGGCAGCGCAATTAACAACACATGGAACTATAACCAAAACAAAGTCAGAATCACTAACACATAAGAGGTCAAGTTTGGGCTACTAAATAAGACCTCCCCTCAAAAATGTTTTCATTAATTCTGCTTCTTGGCAAAAATTATAGCTAATCAAAAGAGGAACGACAAGAAAATAAGCATAAAGTTGTGACATTAACAGTGGTGATGGGGGGACTACCATGAAATATGCTGCAAAAGGAAAATACAAATAAAAAATATAGTAACTGGCCAGGCAGTGGTGGCACACGTCTATAATCCCAGCACTTGGGAGGCAGAGGCAAGTAGATTTCTGTGAATTCGAAGCCAGCCTGGTCTACAAAGCAAGTTCCAGAACAGCCAGAGCTGTTACAGAGAGAAACCCTGTCTCAAAAGAGAGAGAGAGAAAGAGAAGTCGGAAGACAAGGATTTGAATGACAATTTAGGCAACGACATCTCATCTGGAAAATAGAAACTATTATTAGCAAATAAAAATTAGCCACTGGTTAAAAAAAAAAAAGCAGTGGCTAACATTTTTTTAATGCTCATGTCCCAGTTTCAAGGGTATTCATTCATTTAATCCTCCTACCAATCATATGGGGGCGTCTGGAAACCAAAACAAGGAGACCTGATCAAACGTTCAGAAATGCCCAGCTATAATGCAGTGTAGGCAGAGTTTCGACCTGTGCAATTTGGCCCCCAAATCAATATTCTTTACTATCAGATCCCAGCCTCAGAAAATCAACAACACTCCATGCAAAGGGCTGAAAAAAGATCTCAATGAGAAAAGCTGATCAGCACGGGCCTTTATAAAGATTTCTGAACCATCATGAACCTTTTTTTCCTAACATATCACACGGCAGTAGGTTTTTACAGAGCAAGGAATTTCATATATGCATACATTATGGAAAAGACTGTCACTCTGAAGAAAAGGTCCTAAGCCTCATTTCATAAAGACCGCAAAAATGAAATCGCTGCTATTTACTAAGCAATTACTGCACACAAGGCTTCATTCTAAGCATCTGAGAGATACTGGTTTCTTTAACCTCATAGCAGCCCTCCGAGGAAAGTCCTAGAACTTTAACCATTTGTAGGGCAAGTGGAAATGGAGTCAAGAAACTGCTGAAGTCTATGCAATGAGTGGCAGAGCCAGGCTGCCAACCCCAATCTATCTGCAGACACTGTCCTGTTTCCACTGGCAGGGCACTCAAGAACACAGCTATCAGTCCTTCCCACGTATTACTATGGGACTCGGTAACAGGGAGGACAGTTCATTCATAACAGCTAATTACTAATTACATACAGCACTCTGTCCCTGGTTTGCTGTCCAGTCTACTTGAGGATGCTTCTGGATTCTAGATCCCCAGTCTCTCCTGTGTCTCAAACCAGCACCAAAAATCTAATGGATGTTTCCATTTAAATGACTTACAAGCCCTCAAAGCCAAGATGTCCAAACCTGAATCACCATTTCCATCCAGTAGCCTCTCCCACTCTTAAACTGCATCCTCCCGTACGCATGGACCTCAGTGACCCCTTCCATTCTCCAGCTGGCTGCCCAGTTAGAGAGCTGCACGTCCCACTCTTCCTCAACTTCCATGTCCAAAATCAACCTCTCATCAATGCCATGACTACCCAAGTGTCCCTCTTGCAAGGGCACATACTTGTCATTCCCCTGCCTTAATTTTATACCTTTCTAGACTATCCTTACTTGTATTTGAGGCTGTTTTCCACAAGGGATTCTATTTTCTTTCTTGAGGCCAGTCCAGTTTCACCTCCTAACTCCATTCACAGACAAGAGGTATTGCCTTTATTTCATCCCTTACCCTCAAAGGTGTGCTTGCTGTGTAAGACATAAAATCTAGCTCTATTTAAACGAAATGTACAAGATGTGTCCATTAATGGTATGCCTTAAGGCCCAAAAACAATTGGGATAATAATTTTACTATTGTTATTATTATTCATTCCCAACCCCATTACAAGTGTCTGATGCAGGATGGGTAATATACTATGTTAACTATGCACTTTATACAAGACATTTATCATTCATGGTACTCCGATAAGCTAAGCACCACTATTTACCAACTTTCAGATGGGACAACTTTCAACAAGGTTCCGATTTAGAAACAACACTCAGCATTTGACTTCATCTTAGTCTTCCAGTAGCGCCCACGTTCCTAAGAACTTATTTTACCTCTTAAGAAGAAAATGAAAAACATGTCTTAAAACTCAAAATTAAAGAGAGACATTTTACACCTGATCTTGGCCAAAGGCGAGATGGAAAATGAGATGTTAGTTTTAAATGAAAAAAAAATTTCCAAAACCATTCATACAGTGGAGGCTCAGAAGCTAAAAATGCCTTTCTCTGTCATATACAAAAATCTTCTAGAAATGTCAACAAGCTAAAAAGATTCAGAACCACAGAAATAAAATACAAAAGAATTCACTTGAATGTTTTCTTTAAATATAAGTCACAGAAAAAAAGGTTTTAATTGAAACAAGCACACACAAAAACTGCCTAGTGCCTTATCCATAAGAACATTCCATAGTTAAATGCTACAAATATTCTTTAATTTTTATCTGGACCGGGAGGTAAACTACTGGAAAACCATATCCTCGGTGGGTGGCTTACTCCTAGGACTTGAACGCTAGGCCCATGCATAAAGCACAGTACGGGTCGGGTCATCCATCTTTCCCTAAGTCGAGAGAAAGGGCGCCCACCCGGCCCACGGGGGGAAACGGGGTGCCCCCGTGTCCCGCAGCCCGCAACTTTGCACTGCGGCCTCAGTGTGCGTGTGCAGGCGCGGGTGCAGAGCCGGCGGTGCAAACGGGGCACCCGGGGTGCTGTCAGCGGTGGCGGCGGGTGCGGGCGTGAGCGCCGTGGCCTCCTCGCCAGTTCCTTTTGTTGGGGCGCCGGGCGCCGGGGCGTGGGCGTGGAGCGCCGGAGCGGACTCCACTGCGGACACAAAGAACCGCGGAGCAGGCTGCCGCACGCCCTGCGGGCCTGGCGAGGCGCGGGCTGCAGGCCCCGGACCGCCCGGCCAGGCCTGGGGGCCGCGCCACACCCACCCTCCTACCCCCATCCCTCCCGAGACCCGGCCCGGTTCCCCGCCGCGTACCTGCTGATCTTCTGCGCGAAGGCGCGGCGCTCCGCCATGGCTGCGGCGGCGCGGGGTGGGCGCGGGGCTGGGCGGCCTCCTTCCTCGCGCTCCCGCTCGCTCTTCCTCCCTCCCTCCCTCCCGCGCGCTCGCCCGTCGGCTCTCCGGACCCCACCGCGAGGCTGGGCCGGCCGCGGGAGCCCGGAACGAGGGTACCGTAATGCGCCGAGGAGGCGCGCACGAGGAACCGCTCTCCGCCCCCGCCCTCTCCCCCGCCTCCGCCCCGCGCGCCAATCCCGGCTGGAGGTCGGGTTGGAAGGCGGCTGTGGCTGCCCGGAGCCGACGGGACACGGGGCGTGGAAGCTGCTCCGGAGCCCTCGCTGTCCTGCTGCCGAACACTCGCGACAGGGAAGACCCAGGATGGGGCCGCGGAGCTGGGCTTTCCCCAGAGGGGAGGTTAGGAAGTGGAGAAGGCCTTGCGGCCCAGCCGGGAATGGCTGAGCTCGGTTCGGGCAGCTCCCCACTCCCGGCAGTTTAAGGCACCTTTCTTGCACGCCTCGACCTCGTGAGTGGGGTCTAGCCGAAGAAACAATGGCTCTCCTTTGTGGAACGAACTCTCCCGCAGAGGTGATGTGGTAATCGCTGATTTGTGCTACACAGCCAGGCTTACAGGCATGGTTTTTCTTAATCTCCACAACAGCTCTTTGAAGTAGATTACGTCCATTTTAGAGAAGAAGAAATTGTCTCAGATACTGTGACTAGCCTTTGGGTCACACGTGGCAAACTCTTCGCGTGCATGTGAGGCCCAGAGCCCAGGCCTTAGAAGTCTCTTGTAAGTCCATCACAGAAACTCTGGCGTCTGGTTTCATGTATGTCCACACATGCATATCCTTCAGATGAGCTCTGTTTCCCACTGTTTTTATGTTCTAAAAATAATCTCCATCCTTGAAACTGACCTCGTCTATTCTATCCTAATGCACTGATTACTGAAATTGTGATGAAACTAAGAAAAATCCTCTGGCTTCTTGTAGCAGTTTTCCTCTTAAATGTTGAAAGAATTTAGTAAGCCTTATTTGCAGTTACTGTATGTTCCCTGTGTCTTTGTGGAGCATGTTAGATTCAGTTTCACCATAGGGAAAACCTGCACCCTGAAGCCTGGTCCCTTGTCAGGTCACACAGTCAGACCCATTACGTCGTCGGTCCCTAACTTCCTGTCTATGCTCTAACGTGGGTTTGTGAAGCAGTGCCCACTCCAGTAACACAATGCTTTGAAAAACACTGGTGTACTGTGAGGCTAGCCTGTTTGAAGCAAGTATGTATTTAACGTCTACCTAAATACAGGTGTTCTAGAATAAACACAAGCGTGAGCTAGACACAGTTCTGCTTTCGGAATATTTGAGTCCATGGAGAAAGATGGCACAGCTGCTCAAAGAATTCCAACTTGGCGGTTAACGCTGTGTCGGACCTTTCCATTGACAGGAACCCAGTTGCGTTCTACTTCCTGGCCTTGTGACTTTGAGCAAACTATGTAAAGAAGGGGAATAATTTTACCTGCTTGAAACCATGTTGTGGAGATGCGGCGAATTAAAGGCCTTAGAGTGGCATCTGGGATGTGCGGGGCGCCAGTGCTAGCTGTTGCGCTTTCTTCACAGGTGGTACCATTATCCATCCTCTACTTGACTTTGTCCTGGGTGCTTCATAGTCCCCGGATGGCCTGTCTGCTCTCATGCTCCAGGCAGATGTTGTAGGCCTTTATCTCGGCTTGACAAACATCTTTTCAGTCCTCTCTTAGAGACTGAGCCCATTTTGCTTTGAATAGTTCTTTGTATACATGACTCACTGGTTGCCAAAGAGTCTAAAAGGACATTGCGTGCGCTGTGAAGCTGACTGGAAACAGCTGAGTGGGAACGGGACAAGCGGAGCCAAAATGTACGCTGGAGAAACGGAGTCTCTGACCTCTGAGGACGACGCCACAGAGGAAGTTTGACCCTGACCTCGGGAAGACCTGTCACTGAACAAGAGTGTGGGCCGTTGCCCATATGCCACAGGGTCCGAACTAAAGAAAAGATACATGGAGTTCAGCAATGGAAATAAAAATCGAATTGCTTTGGCTGCCCTGTGTTCGTGCTTCCCACCACCCTTTACAGGAATGCATGCACGTGTGGGCATCTCAGGCCCCTGCACCCTTTACAGGAATGCATGTATGTGTGCGCATCTCAGGCCCCTGTACCCTTTACAGGAATGCATGCATGTGTGCACATCCAGGCCCCTGTACCCTTTACAGGAATGCATGCATGTGTGCACATCTCAGGCCCCTGTACCCTTTACAGGAATGCATGCATGTGTGCACATCCAGGCCCCTGTACCCTTTACAGGAATGCACGCTGGTTGTAGTTCTGGAAGTGTCAGTAGTCTGATCACTGTCTGGGAGTCAGGACCCAAGAGCTCCATACCAGCAGGAAGATGCTAGCAAAACAACCAGCTCGAGCCAAGACCAGTTTCACAGACTCAAAACAGTAGATTTAGGGGCAAGAAAGCCTCAGGACACGCAGGTGTTTGAGAGGCCCTCAAGCAGAAGGCCTGGGGATATTGCAAGGAAAAGAAAGAGAAGTGGGAAAGTCCCACGAATTCCACACCCTGCCCCTTAATGCAGAGCCAATGAGGATTAGGCATAGGGCATGCTCGGGGTTCTGAGACTACACATGCCTCGTGAGATACAGTTATGACTTTGCAGGCAGAACGTATTCCCTTTCAGCATTGGGTAGCATAAGGTATAGTCATTTTTCTCAGACTTGTCTTCACCCCTGATCCATACTATAAGATGAACATATATCGCCCATTACTGAAAGCCCCTGTAGAGGCCACATAGGTGTGGCCCAGAGGAAGGGATGACTGGAGCATACGCTTGGGTATACTGCAATCCCAAAGTACAGCTAGTGCTAGCCTCTCTATGCAAGCTTAAGATGCTTTTGCATACCCTTGTCCTTCCTTACACTGCCTTAACACCTAGGAAATATAGTTTTAGCAGGGCTCAACTTCAGGCCCTTAAACCTAGCCATATTTCACTCCTAGTAACACCAATGTTTGCTCTGCTGTTATAGCATGTTATTAGGTTATTGCCTGTTTATCTACACACTCCAGTCTTCAGCATTGTATCTGAAACATCTAATGTGCTAGTTGATACATTTTAATCCCTTAAGGAAATAGTTTTAGTTAAAAGGAGTCATGAGCTAAAGTATTTTCACATACTACTTTGATTTATGTTTTTCCCTAAAAAGGAATTAGATACATATTTATTTGGGATACCCTGCTCAGAAGCTAAATTAATGGCATGGAAACAGTGGAAAGCCCTTCTGGAACAATGTTGAGCTCTTACCACCATGGACAACTGAGGCTCTAGTCTGTCTCTAATGTGCTTGAGATAGACAATACACCCACAATTGTCTATTCGAGGCCGGATGTGATGCCAATAACTTCTTGATCTTTTGGTGAACAATTTTTCCTGGAGACATTAAGTACCCACACACCACTCTGTCATATAAATATGAATAATTTGCATTGGTATGGATTTTGCTTTGTTGATATAAATTTAAGGTCAATTTTGTTATATGTATATGTATTTCTGATCTTGATTAAGGTATTGTGATTGTGTAGTTCATTTTAAAATGTAATGTATAATTAGGCAATATAGGTTGTTAATGGATAATCATTGATATAGTCAAGCTTGTAGTCATGTTAGTTAGATTTTCTAGATATATAGAGGTATATTTCAGTTAGATAGACATTCTTCATATCTCTCAAAGACTACAGAATATGGCATTTTAAATGTTTTAATAACTTAGGGCTTTTTGTGACAATGAGACACGTCTGCTCCTGGCAGCACCAATCTACTTCAAGAGGAAGATGGGCATCGAAGAGCCTCCTTAGGGAGTTGGTTAGCCATTTGGGCAAGAAACTGCTCTTGCCTGGATTGTTGCATAAACTGGACACGAAGAACCCGCAGAGAGATGACTGCTGAACTTGCCTAAAGGTGAGATGATCCTTCGGGGTTCCTGCTTCATGAAAGAGTCTGCGAGACATTCTGCAGGATACAGAAGAAAGTGACTGAACTGTCTTTGAATTTTCCTGCTTCGTGGAAATGTCTGCTGAATACTGTGGGCCTGTAGCCTAAAGATGGATGCCCCAACGGTACAGAGGAACTTTGGGTGACTGTCCAGGAAGCGAGATGTCTCTGTCACTTCTAGAGTTTTAGAAGTTGCTTACTTCTCATTTACTTAGGTAATATTATATCCTTCTGGAGTCTTTGATGGAGTTGAAGAATTTATAGATATAGTTTTCTTTAGTTATGATAAAAGATAAAATACATATAAATATTGTAACTGAAATTCTTGCTTGATAACTTTTGTTATATGTAATTTTACTATGTTAAAGTGAAAGCCTTTTTTGTTTAAACAGAAAAAGGGGAAATGGTGTAGGAGGTTCTGTATTTGTGTTACTTTCATTAGTGAATAAAGAAAACTGCCTTGGCCTTTTGATAGGGCAGAAATCAGGTGAGCGGAGTAGACAGAACAGAGTGCTGGGAAGAAGGGAAGTGTGGCAGACGCCATGTTTCTCCTGCCCAAGACTGACGCTGGTTAGGAAGCTTTCCCGGTAAGCCATGACCTCATGGTGACATACAGATTATTAGAAATGGGTTGAATCAAGATGTGAAAGTTAGCCAATAAGAGGCTAGAACTAATGGGCCAGGCACTAATTTTAATTAATACAATTTCTGTGTGATTATTTTGTGTGTAACCTAGCCGGGCCCAGCAGCCAAGACAAAAAGCAGGCCTGCTCTCTCATACTACAACTCTGCACAAAGCTAAGAGGTGTGGTGTTTGCCTCAGTAGGAAACCAGAATGCATGGAAGGTGTCTGCTTGCAGCTAAAGTCAGATGAACTGTGAGGATGGAGTACGGGTCATCAATAGTGTGCAGTGACACAGATGTTACAATAATCCAGCCACATAAAACATGTGCTACCCTGAAGGTATAGAACCTTGTGGTTCTGCTCCTTTACAGAGCTGGGAAACACCTGCCATCTCAGCCCGAGAACTGCAAAGGTTTCCCTATGAGCCTGAAGGCCTGAGGAGCAGAGCAACAGCAGGTTGCTTCCCATCCACAGTCCATCAGGCTAGCTGAAAACATAGAAAAAGCCAATGTTTCTGCTCTACACAAAGGGAGGTAGAATTGATGCCCGTTCAAAGGAACTTAGACAGAAGATCTTGCTTATCTAGAGCATAATCTGTCCTGTTGTTCTACCCAGGCCTCCCACAGTGGATGAACCCCCAACTACATCAATAAGGCAACAACATCAATTTTCATTAATGTATGTGTCCGATTCACCCAAAAGCACTCTCACAAAAATATCCACAAGGACATTTGGCCAATATCTGGGCACCCTTGAGCCCACTCAAGTTGGCATGTAAAATTAACCATTGCATATGCAAAGAGGCAACTAAAAATAGAACTGCCGTATAGCCCAGCTATACCACTCCTAATTATATAGCCAAAATATTCTAAGTCAGTATACCATAGAGATACTGGCACATCCCCGGTTATAACCAACAGCCCACTGGCCTTAGTTTATTACATTATACTTACCATTTCCTATACCCACAACCTTTTAAACAAACCCTCCTAAAATTGTCCTGCTTTGGATATATCCTCTGTTTCCTGTTGCTACCTTGATTTACATGCTGCAAAGACCCGTGAGTATGCAAATGGAAGGACATCCTTTCTTCTCTGACCATTACTTTCTGAATTATCTATGAATGAGAGAAGACCTGGCATTTACTCAAAAAAATAATCCTACTTGGGCTTAAGTTAATAGTTACAACTAGATAACAGGAACATGGGTGTTCATTAAGTAGTTGTAAGTTGAAGAAAGACCTCCAAGTATGATGCTAGAAAGGAAAAGATACTTCATTGACTTGAGAAGAAAGACAGATAGCCAAGTGTAACCAGCCTAAGACAGATGCAGTCAACGGTCAAGGAAATAAAAGCCAGCAGAGCAAACGCAGGTCAATGATCAAATTGGAACCAATGCTTCCTGTCTTTACTAGCATAAGAACTGAGACTTGCTGAGTGTTATTGGATCAGAACAGATCTGAGCCAGAGTTGTCTAGGAACAGCAGGACAGAGCTGAGATAGGCAGATATGACATGGAGAAAGGACAGAGTGCTGAAGTTCAGGGAGTTTTATCGAGGGAAGATCTTATGGGAAGATTTAAAGGAGGGAGAAGATGTGAAAATATCTGGGAAACACTTTTGACACACTTGAGGAGACAGGTAGCTTTCATCCCGTAACTTGAGAGGGATGAAGATGAAAAATCACATAGGATGTTAGAGAGGAAGGTGAGTTTGAGGGCACTCATTTGTATAATATTTCATTGTCTCACTGAATGTATAAAGCCAATACATTACTATATAATGGCATAAGGCTAGTATAATGGAAGGTTCTTACACTGTTTCATTGCCTCACTAAATATGATGATGTGGACCAGAGAGATGGCTCTTCAGGAAAAGGTGATTGCCACCAAGCCTGATGACCAGAGTTCAATCCCCAGAACACACATGGGGATAAAGAGAAATATCACACACACACACACACGAAATAAAAGATGGACAGATACACATACATAGCCAATATAAGGTTTCTCTCATTGTGTGACCAAAGCTGACCATCTCTTTTGTCATATAATACAACCCATCAAGGGTCAACTAGCTCATTACATCTATACATACTATGCAATATGTAAGGGAAGGATGAATACAGAACATGGACACCAGGGACAGGAATCCTGGAAGACAAGAAAAGGATGACAATCGTAGCTAGATGGAGCATTGCTGGTACAGCCTTTGAACCATGACAAAGGCCTGCAATGAGCAACCAGTGACCATACTGAAAACTTGCTAGGAAACAGCCAGTCAAATAAGGAAGCACTAAAACCATATCCCTCTTGAAAAGTTTGCAACAGGCAACCGGGAAGTCAGAAAAGGGAAGGTTTGGGTTTTGGCTCAGCCGTGATCTCGATTTTGAGCAAAGCACAAACTTTCTGGATGTCATCCCTTAGCCAGAAGACAAAGGTCATCACACCTGGTGACTGCTAAAGTAAAGAAAAATGCACTGGTATTGGTATCCTGCGGCACTAGAACAAGCATGGAGAGGAACTGTGAAATGCTCTTTTTACTTATTTATTTATTTGAATTTTTTTATGTGTATGGGTACTTCACCTGCATGTATGTCTATGAACCACTTACATTCCTGGTGCCTGCGGAGACCAGAAGAGGATGTCAGATCCTGTGGAACTGGAGTTACTCATTGATCGTTGTGAAGCACCATGTGGGTGCTTGGGAAGTAAACCCAAATTCTCTGAAAGAGCAGCAAGCTCTCTTAACCGCTGAGTCTTCTCTTGAGCCCCTCTATTCCCCAATATTTTTGAAGCATTGTGTAAATTTGTGTTTGGGATTTGATTTGAAATAGCCTGGCATAAAGGAAAAGCCAGAGGATTGCCTCTTGATAGTGTGTCAGACCATAGTCACATGATTAAAGTCAATGACTGTGTCAGACTGTAGTCACGTGACTCTAAAGTAACTGACAGTGTGCCAAACTGTAGTCACAGGATTCTTAAATGAGTCTGGCATCTCACGGCTTAGCGCTGGCCTTTGCAGCTGGGGTCTATCCGCAGTCTGAACTCACTGCTCTCTTTACCGATGTCACTGTAGCATCAAGACCCTGACAGAATGAAGACGCAATAGTCGGGCAAGTCAACTCTGAATCAGACTCTCACTCCACTTCCATCTCTGCTTTTGGCTTTAAGAATTTATTTCATATTCTTAAGTTCACTTAAGATGGTACTACATATTTCTAGTAGAAAGATTTTGTTAAAACAGATTCTATAAAAAAATAAATGCATACAGCAGACCTAAAGATTGCTAAAAATTTCATTTTAGCTGGACCTGAGGGTTCCTGCTTTTAATCCCAGCTACTCAGGAGGCAGGAGAATTGAAAGTCCAAGGCCAGCCTAGGCTATAGCAGAACTTCAAGGCCATGCTGTCCACTGTAGTGAAAATTTGTCTCAAAATAAATACAGCAGGGCTGGAGGTGTAGCTCAGCGGTAAGAAGGCTTACGTAGAATTCATGAGGCACTGGGCTCAACCCCAGTACTGAAAAGAAAATGAAAAGTTCATTCTTATTTGGTATGTTTTTTAAATGGTCCTTGTAATTTATTTTTCATAATGCTTTACATTTTTTTATTTATTGAAGTCAGAGACAACTTGGAGGAGTCAGTTCTCTCCTTCCACCAAGGGGTTTTGGGGGCTCGAATTCAGGTCACCAGGCTTGGCAGCAATGCTATTACCCCGTGAGCCATCTCACTGGCCCCTGAACTGATATTTAAAAATGCTACTGTGTGCCAGGGCTGGTGCTAGGGACTGGTAATAAGGGTTAGAAAACAATTCTTGTTACTCAAAGAATAACGACTGATAGGGCAGGGTGGAGAAGGGGGTGGGCGGGAAATGCTCTCTCTGCTGGACGCATATACGGAGTACTTTGGGAACACAAGGGTACTATAACTGATCCTGGAGTGCTCAGGAAAACTCCCAACAACCAAGAGATGCTGATGTAAGGCCCCAAGGATCAGTAGAAACCAGGTAGGTCCAGAAACTACTCAAGGTAGAGAAGGTGCCCTCTGAGCAGAGCAGACATCTTATTTGGCTGCATGGAGACAGTAGGCTTGGTTCCCAGTGCTTGGATCATAAGAACAAAGGTAGGGAGTGACTAGAAGTGAGGCAGAGTAGTAAAGCGCTGAAGCCAGCGTGCAAAGAGTTTCACACTGAGGAATGAAAAGTACACCCTGGAGGAAGTGGAGGCAGGGGTAACCAGGAGTAATATGATCACATTGAATTTGTCAATGAGTGTCCCGATTTTAATGAAAAAAAGAATAGTTTGAATATATTTCAGAGAATCTCAGAGTAGGGGCTGGAAGAGTAGCCTAAAAGGCTGTTGCTCTAATCCTGGAGTATTAGTCTGGGATTGGCCCCAAGGAACAGTGATTTGCATGAGATAAAAGTTCATTCCTCAATTGTTAATCTGTGAATTACTGACCTTGGGTTGCTTCAAGGTCACTGACTCTGGAGGTGCCCCTCCGCTGTGCTTCTAAGACGGATTTCCCCTACAGGGTGTAGGCAGAACAGCCTAAGGGAAAGAAACGCAGGGAAGGCTTAAAGAGTTTGGTTTTCAACTGGGACTCACGTCTCACTAACTCAATCATTGTTTAGCTGTAAGGATCGCTAGGGGAAATAGATAGCAGTGCACTCAGGCTCTGTTTCCAGAGACAAAGGAGACAGATTTTCTGTTTGACTGCTAGCAGTTTCTCTTAGGCTAGGAAAAGAAAAAGGCCTGATTGAAGGAGTGGTGTCACAGGGAAAAGCCACGAATCAGTGTGAGGGGAAACCAGCTTGAGTGGATGGGCTGAAAAGAGACTGGAAGGGAGAGGGCTGAATGGTGCCGGAGATGACACTCCAGCTTCCTACTGTAGCACCCAGTCAGACGATGGTGACAACATTTACTTAGTGTTACTATTTGGACATGGTTTGGTAGTCACCAAGGGGCCATGTGGAAAGACTTTGTCCCCAAGGTGGCAGTATTAGGAGGTTCTGTGGAACCTTGAAGAGATGGGAAAGTCCGGTATAGAGTCTTTCTCCTACAAACCCTTGAGCTTTTTGTAAGATGATTGCTACAAGACTGGGAATATAGGTCATGTGGAGAGCACCATCTTGAGATGTCAAAGCCTTGGGTTCGATCCTAGTACCAAAAATATTTTTAAAAGGAAAGGATAGAGTGAAGGACAGAAAAAAGAACCAGGATCCGCAAGATGCCTCAGTGGGTAAAGGCACCTGCTGCCATGCCTGACCTGAGTTCAACCCCTGGAATCCACAAGGTGGAAGGAGGGAATGGATCTCCACACTGGCACTGTGGCATGTGCACACACACACACACACGCACACACACGCGCACACACACACAAATACGCAATAAGGAAATGTGAAAAATTAAAGAAAGGAGCCAACTATGGCAGTGAACAGTTGTGATACTTCCACTCAGAAAGCTAAAGCAAAAGGATCTCATATTGAAAGTTAGCCTGGGCTGTAATGATATCTTCTGTCTCTTTAAGAGACAAGCTATGCCCACTCCCTCCTCTGTCTGCTGAGGCTGGCAGATCTTCCTTCTTGATTGCAGCCTGAGTTTCTTCCTTTTCTGTCTCTCTCTGGAAGAGGCAGCTTCTGCCTCTCCCCACTTCTCCCCTTCCCCCCTCTGTTTCTCTAGTCTTTCTCTCTCTCTCTTCCTCTCTCTCTCTCTGTGCCTTCTGCTCTTCTCCCCTATAACCCACTAAATAAATATCCAACCTCACTCTGCATAGCGTGCCTATCCATGTCTCTGTCTCTCACCCACCGCCCGGGACCAGCTGCCTTGGGAGAGCTGCAGCATGGTCTCATGGCGTGCCCATCTGTCTGTCTCTCCTCGTGGCCTGCTGCAGCCACTCAGGGACGACTGCACTGTCCCCGCCTGGGACTGGCTGCTCTTGGGACTGCTGCCCCACTGCCTGCCACCACATGACCTGCTGCCACTACTCAGGGACCTGCAGCCCCCTGCAGCGTTTCTGCCACTGCAGCCGCCAAGGATCCCACAGCATTTTTTATTTAATCTGTTACATGGGCTACATAGCAAAACTGTGTCTCAAAACCAAAAGGGGGCAATGCAAAAAGACTCCTCTACAAGGAGTAAATGTGACCCCACCCAGCCCTCTCTGTTCTCTGGCTGGTGTGCAAGCTACCATTGTGTTCCACCACAAGGTGACAGAGTCAATCAGCTGCCTTTGCTGCAAAGGCTTTTCGATGCTGATTGGACTCCAAGCCTCTAGAAAAGAGAGACACCCAGTTCCCCTTACAACCTGTGTCCGGATTTCTTGAAGGTAACAAAAAGCAAATAGCAGGAGATGGGGCTTAGGGAAGAAGTGAAATACATGCTTCAGTTTTGCTCCAGGCTTGAAGTGTATGTAGGACATCCAGACAGAAATAATCCAGTGGGCTGAGTTTAGAATCATCAGCTTTGCAGGGAACTTCAAAGTATGACAGCAGATGTTATTTGAGGTCTGAGAGAAGACGGAAATCATCAGCCAAGAAAAAGAAGAGAAAGAGGAGGACAGAAGCCAAAGTGTCAAAGACACAAGTGGAAAGGGATAATGAGGAGGACAGGGGAAAAAGGACAAAGGAAGTTGGAGAGACTGTGAATGAGCTAAGGAAGAAACCAAGGAAGGAAAAATGAGATGGGTGGGCATTGTGAAAGATACTTCCAAGGACAAACCATTAAAAATCCAAATTCTCCACTCATTAAATGAAGGGAACGTGCATTAGTTCTCATTCTGTGGGGCAGCCCACCCAGTTCAAAACCAGAGACTATGAGGAAGATGGGTGTGACATGTGCTTCCCAGACTGTGGGACTGAGTGACCCCTTCCGGCACCCGGCACAGGATAAGCTGAAGTTTATCACTTTTTGTTTTCTGGATTAGTTTTTGTTGGTTGGCTTTTGCTTCTGTGGATCGTTGTTGCTGTGGTTTGAGCTGGGTCTCACTATGTAACCTGGACTGGCCTGGAACTCATAGGAATTCACCTTCCTCTGTCTCTTGAGTGCTGGGATTAAAGGAATATGCCATTTGATAAACAACCTGTTCTCCATCTATTTTTTAGCCATTTCTCCTACTTCTCTTACTCATTTATTTTGTCAAGCTTAGCTTGGTTTAGATCTAAGTGAAACGCTTTATTCAGAGCGCTGTGGCAGCCTAAGTCCTGTGAGTACCGTCAAGTCAGCAGAGCTCAATGTCACACTGACCCTCATAGTCAGATCAACTACAGCTCATGCAGATGGGCAGAGCATATTCCAGCCATTTCAAAAGTTGCTCTCTGTTGTGTCCTGGTTCTTCCTGCATTCAGACAGCGTTTCAGGGGATCTTTCTTCAGCATGTACATTTTAAAGACATTACACTTAACAAGAAGTATTTACTGCACAATGTTAGGCAACCAGCACAGTTAAGAACTTAGGGTTCAAAATTACTTGGGAATTTCATCCAGCGTCACAAAACTTTATTTTCTTGATGTATAGAATGATAACCACACCAATCCAAGAGGTCTCAGCCTCATGAGGTTACTATGACATCCCAATGGGTTCTAACATGTATACCACAATGCCAAGTACAGATATTTTTATTATTGTGCAGATAGCCACCTCCCAAGTTTTCTTTCATTTTTTAATTCCAGACAGGGTCTCATGTAGTCCAGGGTGTCTTCAGATTCCACTTGAGACTGAGAGGATGACCTTGAATCAGCTTCTGTTCCTCTGCCACCACTTCCTGAACGTGGGGTTACAGGCATGCACCATCATGCCTGGTGTATGTGGGTCTAAGAACCAAGCCCCGGGCTTTGTGCATGCTAGGCAAGTGCTCTACCTACTGAGCCGCATCCCAACCCTTCCAGTTCTTACCCCGGTGCTTTTCCAGCTGGAGCTCACTGTTCTGTTTGCTAAATTCCAAATAACTAAAGAAAAGAAGTATCCGAAGTATGCTACGTGATACAGGCAAAGTTCAAATGGTGCATAAACGGTCCTTTGTCACGCAAGCAATGCAACCACTATGAGATGTTGTGTGGACTTTTAGAAAGAGTGTCTTGTGTTAGGTCCTTAAGGTCAATGAGGCCTGCTGCCGGGTGGGATTGTGGGACTCCTTCCTTCTTCCTCTTTTCTCCCAGTCATGAGGTGCATAGCTTTGCTCTGACTCACGTTCCTGCTCCGGTTGTGATGGCAGCTTTGCAGCAGTGCTAGCCAATCACAGACAAAAAATCTTCAAAACCACGTGGCTGCCAAAGTAACTTTTTCCTTGTTCCTTACCTCAGGCGAGTATCACAGTGACAGAATGCTGACTAACATTGCTTCTATTTTGCAATATTTAGCATGAGTGAAAAAAAAAGAAAAACTCTAAATGTCCAACAAAATAATTCAAGTGTCAGTTGCTTACAAAGTGATGATTTGGGCCACTGAGATGGTTCCGGGGGTATGGGTACTTGTCACCAAGCCTGACAACCTAAGGTGACTCCCCAGGACCTGTGTGGTAGAAGGAGATGACTCCTGCAGGTTTTCTTTTGGCTGCCTCACAGGACATGGCCTGTGCCCCTCAAAATGAAATAAATGCAATAAAAAGTAGTGTTTGGGGGCTGGAGAGATGGCTTGGCAGTTAAGAGCACTGGCTGCTCTTCCAGATGACTTGGGTTCACATCTCAGGACACAGATGGCAGCTAACGACTGTCTGTAACTTCAGTTCCGGGGTCTCTGAGGCTCTCCTCTGGTCTCCGTGGGCATGTGGCACACAGACATACATTCAGGCAAAATATTTACATGCATAAAACAAAAGTAAATAAATCCTTTAAGAAACTTTTTTAAAGAAGCGTTTTATGGCATGTCATTTGAAGCATCAAATATCTATATCAAATATGGGCATCTATATAATCTATAATATATAGGATTTTATTTGCATTCTGACGTCAGCCTAAGTGAAATAGAAGTATAGAGGGCTAGGGATATAGCTCTATGGTGCTGTGCTTGTCCAGCAAGTGCACGGCCCCTGGTCTGATTCTAGTAGCATCAAAACAAGCAAACAAGTAAAAATTCCATCATGTAAAAGTAAAACACACCCTATAGATTCCATGGGGGTATGTCTCTTAATGAAATGTCATTTTTCTGCTTTACACACACACACACACACACACACACACACACACACACACACAAATTCTGGTAACCTGTGAACTGGTTATTTTGTTTTGTGGCCCCACATTAACTCCTTTAAACTGTTTGTTGAAAGGTGGATATAGGCCTTTAAGAAATATTTTTCCTGCAATAGCTGACCCTGAAGTCTTGTCAGTAGAGGGTATTGACAGTAAGAACATGCGTTTTCCTTCCTCAAGTGTTCACTGAGCAGGTCCCACAGCACACGTCTCCACAGGCTCTCCTCTGCAATGCATAGTGCCAGGAGCAGCCAGAGATATCAGCCTCTCCATTAGTCTCCCTGGGTAGGGTATCTCTGTGAGCAATTTGCCTGTTACCCTAAAAGGTGAATTTCTAGAAGATTTTATGGCTAGATTCCAGCAAAATCCTGTTTCGACATTGCAACACGACAGTGACTTATCTGCCGTCAAATGAGCCACCTCTACACTCTCTCTTAAACAGTCAAGATCACTGCCCAGTGGGTGAAGATGGTGCTGTTCTCATGTTACCCCAGCCCTAGCTGTTAGTTTCTTAGATTGCTATTTCTGTATTAGTTAGAATTCTTACTCCCACTCCCCCATTTAAAAACTGTGTGTGTATGACTGATTTTACCTACACGAATGTATGTGCCATTTATGTGCCTGGTGCCGCAAGGCCAGAAGAGGGCTTCGGATCCTCTGGAATTGAAGTCACAGACAGTTGTGAGCTGCTGTGTGGGTGCTGGGAACTGAACCTGGATCCCTTGGAAGATCAGCCAGTGCTCTTAACCACTGAGACATTTCTTCAGCACCTGTTCTTACTTCTTTTTCTTTCTTTTCTCTTTTTTCCCTTTTTTTCCCAAGACAGGTCTTTCTATGTAGCTCTGGCTGCTTTGAAACTCACTATGTAAACCAGGCTGGTCTCAAACTCACAAAGATCCACCTGCCTCTGCCTCCCTGGTGCTGGAATTAAAGACATGCACCACTACATCTGCTTGTACTTACTTATTAGTAGCTAATTTCTTGTTATTCTGCTTCCCCTTTCTGTAGAAGTTAGCTCGATTCAGGAAATAATCAGGCTAACTGAAAGATAAGGCAATTATATTTTTATTTATTATAAGGGAAAAACTTACAAAACAGGAACGAGAAGTCCAAGCTCAGCTGTGCTGTGAGGGAACTACAGAGAGAGAGCACCTGGGCTGTGTGCCCGTTTTTCTCCGGGGATCCTAACTTGGTCCCACCTCTTGAAGATTAACAAAGCTTCCCCATCACCCTTTCCACATCAAATTTATTTCGAATTTAACTTCTGAAAATTGCTATATGATTTCTTTCTCCTGATTAGATTCTGAGTGCCACACTACAGCTGGAGGCAAGCTGCCTTTCTATCAGGAGAATTTGTAGGACAGAAGCAAGGAAAGAGAATATTCTCCTATAGCAATTTAAGAGTCTTTTAAGCCTCAGTTCTTTTGGAACTAGATGGTAAGGCTGTTGATGTGAAGGAAGGGAGCTAAGGATGCTGTCAGTTGGAGCTGAAATCTAGAACACTTAGATAGTCAGCAAACAGGGAAAACTGCGGCTGCCTGATTAGCTGCTATCTTCCTCCTGCACTCCTGTTGTTCCCTCTTGAAGATTTTTTAAGTATTCAGGGTTTGTCAGATCTTGGAAGTATTAAATTGATAAGGTGCTGTGTAATAATTTCATCTGAATGGAAACATTCCATCCCAGGAGACTAGTAAACCTCCGAAGTTTCAGGAACTCCCTAAAACTTACCAGACGCAGAAGGCCCTGCCCTCCCTAAGGTTTATGTGCTGTAGGGATGCTGAAGAGATCTCTGACCTGCAGGCTGTGCAGACAGCTCCAAAGTAGCTGTAGTCTTTTTGAGTCATCACCCATGCCAGGATGTTTTTGTCTAGTGTTTGGCTATCCCAACAAGAAAAGTCATTAATACAGAATGTTTCCAATCATTTATTCGATGTATACTCATGGTTTGCATGGCATATGGATACTGTGCTCCAAAAGAGTTGGACTCTTCGCTTAGGATGGCTCTTTCTGGGCGTTCACACAGGACAGTGATGTGTAAGTTCCTGCATCCTACAAACTGTGCTTTCCTCAACAGTGGCCACCTGTCATCACACAGTTTCCTCTTTGTTCTTCAGCGCTAGTTGATTTGGGTTGTGTTTCTGTGATTTGGTTGTGGAACAGGATGAACTATGAGAGCTTGAACTGAGCAAAAGAAGAGTGGGCCTGCTCTGTCCCTACAACACCTGCAGGGATGACGGCCTGAAGCCTCTTCCAGAACAGCAAAGAACGTGTGAGAAGAACCACTTCACAACAAACAGCCTAACCTACATTAAATCAATTAGTTTTATTTTCCAGTAGAGAGAAGGATCACAAATCGATGCAGGTGTTTTTCATTTATATGAGCTGAAAAATAGAAATCTCTGAATGAATAAACCTTAGGGAGCATGTGTCAGAAGATAATAGAAACTTACAAGGTTCTTTGCATGAATCTTATCCAGACACAAAATATTCTGCATTTGTGCTCATGATGAATTGCAGTCAGCAGAGATGGGGAGATGCTCGTAGACCCGCAGACAATTCAACACCGGGAGCATTAGCTCCAGAAAGCAGGAAATGCAGCCTACAAAACTAAGAGTCCTGACTTGTTATTTCCCATCTCTCCTAACCATGATTGACTTAAAGGAAGACTTTAAAGTCTTCTTCAGGGAAGAGCATGATAGGTTATCCAATCCCAAGCGATTAGTAATAAACAGATATGTATGACAACACTAAATGGACCCAACAGTCTGTATTTATGTATATACATGTGTGTGTGTGTGTGTGTGTGTGTGAGAGAGAGAGAGAGAGAGAGAGAGAGAGAGAGAGAGAGAGAGAGAGAGAAACAATAAAAATTAAAGAAGAGGTCATGACGTTGAGGAGCTGGGAGGTCACAGGAGGAGTTGGAGGGGGAAGAAAGGGTAGGAAATGATATAAATATGGTACTCAGGTACGAAATTTCCAAAACTAGGAAGACCTTAGGTGGGGCAGTGGTGGTGCACGCCTTTAATCCCAGCACTCGGGACGCAGAGGCAGGCAGATCTCTGTGAGTTCTAGGCCAGCAGAGGCAGGCAAATCTCTCTGAGTTCAAGGCCAACCTGGTCTACAGAGCTAGTTACAGGACAACTGGGCTACATAGAGAAACCCTCTTGTACTGGCTAGTTTTATGTCAACTTGATACCAAGCTAGGCTCATCAAAGAGGAGGAAGCCTCAATTGAGAAAATGCCTCCATAAGATAGGGCTGTAGGCAAACCTGTGTGTCATTTTTCTTAATTTGTGATTGATGGGGGAGGGCCCTGATGTGAGTGGTGCCATCCCTGGACTGGTGACCCTGTGATATTTCACCTCATCACAGACCAGATGACTGTGGACTGAATTCTTCGAAACCAGGAGCCAAAGGGAATCTTTCCTCTCTGATTCTCACAGGTCTTTGTTACAGTGACGAAAAACCGAGGAACACAAGAACTGGTAACTATTGTCCACTTCTCACCTGATTTCCAACTTAATAAGAAAAGAATATAAAGGTAAGACAGATGGGAATCCAAAGAATTCACCTTTACTGCTAAAGCTTTAGGTGGGAAGTCTGGTTTCTGAGTAAGAAGGCTCAGCAGTACTGAATCCAGATTTTTCAGACATACCTACCCAGTTCCTAGGCAAACCCATCCCTCCCTCTCAGGGCTTGTCCCTGCAGAATCAGAAAGCAAGGCACAAGCTTCCTCTCCTCCATCAGGGAGAAGCTGAGTTGTCCATATCCAAGTTCTTTCTCGAAACCCATTGGTCACCCCCAGGGTGGAACAAGTACAGAATTGGCAGAAGAACAGGCACACTCTGCTAAGAGCTACACTAATAGGACCCTGTCAAACAGAAGGAACCTCAGGACTAGGAAAGAAGGCTCCTCAATCACACTAATCGCATACCCACAGGTTAAATACATCTATTATTCTAACCAGAAGGTTTCAATTGATTGACCGATAACTTTCTAATATTCTTTATAGAAATTTTTCCATTGCCTTATAAAGTTCAAAAAAGTACTCTGACTATTCTTAGAGTTTTAATAGTGTCATTACAAAGCAATTACGTTAAGCACCTACCCATATGTAACCTTGGGATAGATACTTTCATCTGCCATGTTCTCCTGCTATGATTTCAAGAGAAGACATTTATTGTGATAGATTGTGAATTATGGTGCACTAGTGAGCTCAATGCTAACAAATCTCCAAAGGTTTTCTGTCTTGCTCAGCTGTACCACTAAACTTTGAGCCTAACATAAAAAGGCTTTTAACAACTATTTGTTAGGTAAAGGGATCAATTAATACAGTTTCTCCAAATCCCATATTTATTTAAGTGGCCAAAGCTAAATGTTTGCAAAATAATTAGCAAAGGAAAGAATTTCAGTTGTGTATGAAAGAGAACATATCTGAGAAGATATAATTGAAAGAAGAGTATATTATCCTTTTCCAAATATTTGCACAAATTATTCTCTCTCTACTGTTTCCCCCTGCCCTTCTTTTCTTTTCCTTTTCATTCTTTGCTATTTTCTTCCATCACCTGATCCTTTTCCCACTCTTTTTCTGTATACATTTTATTTATTTATTGTGTGGGTATACATGTGCCATGACAGAGGTCAGCTTGCAGAAGTCAGTTCTCTCTCTCTTTTTTTTTTTGGTTTTGTTTTGTTTTTTGAGACAGGGTTTCTCTGTAGCTTTGGAGCCTGTCCTGGAACTAGCTCTTGTAGACCAGGCTGGTCTCGAACTCACAAAGATCCACCTGCCTCTGCCTCCCGAGTGCTGGGATTAAAAATTCTCTTATTTTACCATGTGAGGCCCAGGGATCACAAAGCCTGCAACTTTCCAAACTGATCATGATATCAGTCTATCAGTCTATCTCAGACAGACAGACAGACAGACAGGCAGGCAGGCAGGCAGGCATGCAGACAGACAGACAGACATGCAGACAGACAAGCAGACAGGCAGGCAGGCAGACAGACAGGCAGACAGGCAGGCAGGCAGACAGGCAGGCAGGCAGACAGACAGGCAGAGAGGCAGGCAGGTGTGCTGGTGCACTAACTCAAGACTCCGGAAACAGAGGCAGGCAGATCTCTGAGTTTGAGACCAGCCTGGTTTACACAGGGAGTTTTAGGCTAGCAAGGCTACATACTGAGACACTGTGTCAAAAAAAAAAAAAAAAAACCAACAACAGAAAAAAGATATATCGAAGATATTACATATGGGAACATATTTGATCCATAATGGCTTCTATGAAAGGGTAAAATTGCCATCTAGGTAAAATTACAAAGCAGGTTAAATTTAATGACTTGCATTTTTCATCCCACCTGCTCCTAATTCCTTATCACTATCTTTCCAAGGTCTCATGGGACATGAAATAAGGGAGTCACGGCTGGCAGGGCAGCCCCTCCAGAATCATAATCAAGAGTCCATGAACTGAGAGGTCCTGCCATTTCTTTATGATCCATGTTTCCGTCCCACAGACCTCCCAAGCTAAATTACCACTAAGCGCTATCTGAACACAGGCTTTCCTTGAAGGCCCTAATTTTGCTGTGTTGACTGAGTCCTTAGTGACTCTATTATTGGAAAAGGAAGCATTTGTGCTTCAAGTACAGGAAATCTAAACAATTAGCTCCTGCGGACTCCAGCAGCCTGGGTTAAAGCCAGGGGACTGCATGTCTTTGTTTCATGTTAGGCTATTGAGGAAGTGTTTTACAGGCTCCAGTCTTGCCTTTACTAGGTTGTTTGGAGTCAATAGGGTCAGCTGGGAGATCTTGAACACTGATTATTAGTTATAGCAGAAAAGGGGTACACAGCAGTGAGGCTTTCAGAGGGGTGGAGAACATTCTCTTGTATTGTAATTTGGATTTTCAAAGGTGGGAAGGGCCACTTGTGCCGGCCAGAGAGAGACTAGCGTGGGAAGAAAAGCGAATAGAAATAGTTACTACGTGCTGTTGCCGGGAAATTCACCCCTCAAAGGCAGAGAAGTTGGCGTGTGTTAGACACAGGGTGGCTAATATAGGTAGGTAGAAAGAGTTGAAGATCACCAAAAAGACTCGCCTCACAGATGGGAGTGCCAGGGAAGCCTCTGAAGGAATGTAGAAAAGCCCAGAGTTAAACTGTAATAAGCATAAGAATGAGCTTCCTCCGTGCTCAGTATCTTCTGACAAACCATTCTGAACAAATCAATGTATTCTGGGGCAATGTTTCACATTCAGAGAACATCATTTTTTTTCTTTTCATTTTTAAGATTTTGTTTTATGAGGCTTAGAGGTTAAAAGCACTGGCTACTCTTGCACAGGTCCTAGGATTGGTACCTACCTACAAGATGGTAACTCAAACCTGTCTGTGATTCCAGTTCCAGGGTATCTGACTCCTTCTGGTCTCTACAGACACCAGGCATACATACATATAGACAAACACTCATATACATAAAATAAAAATAAATGAATCTAAAAAAAGATCTTTTTTTTGTGTGTGTGTGTGCATACAAATACTGTGTCTGTAGAGGCTAGAAGAGGGTGTCAGATGTCAGATCTCCTGGAGCTGGAGTTATGAGGGGTTGTGAGCCACCCAACACAGCACCCAACACAGGTGATAAGAATCTAACTCCAGTCCTCTGCAACAATGGGAAGGAAGGGATCTAACCACTGAGCCATGCCTCCTGAGACCTGCTCATTATTTCCAATGAAGACCGTTACAAGCAAACATGAGATAAGACTTCCCGAGTTCCAGTCTCAGTGCGGTCCTTTACCAGGTGTATGATCCTTGTAAGTTTCACAATCTCTGTGCTTCCATGTCCTCATCCATAAACCAGGGATAACAATGTCATTCATTTCATGGCCTCACACTGTTTAAATGTAAAGCGCTTAGAATTTCTTATGCACAGGAGCAGTCTGTTGACACTAGGCAGAAAATGACAGGGAAGTAAGACTGTAAATTAGCAATATGCTTCTTACAACGGGGTAGTAAGTGAAACTTTCTCGGGCTGTGACATTTAAGCTGTCATCCAAAGGAGGAGTAAGAACCAGCAATATTGTGGAACAATCTTTCTGTACACTGTGAAGATGTGTCACTCGGATTGGTCTAATAAAAAGCTGAACAGTCAATAGCTAGGCAGGATTTCCAGGCACAGAGGACTCTGGGAGGAAAAAGGGAGGAGACGCTGAGAGACTGAGAACAAGCAGGGCACGCAGAAGGATTGGTAACAGCCACTAGCCACGCGACAGCACATAGATGAAAAGATGTGAGTTAATTTAAGTTATAAGAGCAAGTTAGAAACAAGCCTAAGTGACCAGCCAAGCCTTCATAATTAATAATAAATCTCCGTTTGGTTATTTGAGAGCCGGTGGGACAGAGAAAGACTCATTACACAGTAATGACTAGAGAATTTCACAAACGGGAAATGTTGGATGCATAGACGAGGGGCAGGAAGAAGCTCATTTGAAGAATATTGGGGTGAAGAGGTGATTCATCTTCTCTGTGTGGCAAAACACAGCAAGCAAGAAAAAGTTGTATGAATTATTTGCTACCCCATTAACTGATCACAGCAAACTTAAAACAGCACTCATCCCGTGACCTGGCAGATTGGTGTCTAGGTGAGCTTGGCTGAGCTCCCTGCTAGGATCACCCAACACTGGAATCAAGGACTGGGCTTTTATGTGGCGGCTAAGGGAGAACCCAGTTCCGTGTCATCAGGACCTTGATAGAACTCAGCTCCTCGTTGGTATAAGATGGGCGTTCTCATGACCTCACTAGTTATCAGCTAGGGCATTTCCTCGAAAATGGCCTCTCCTTTGGCTCATAGCCTTTCTTAAGGCAGGAAAAGAGAGGACCAAATCTTTCTTGCCTTTCGAATCCTTCTGACTTCCCCTTAAATTAAGTCTCTATCATTCTATTTATCAATAAGATTCAGAAGTCAAAGACCGGGGTGAAAACCTGCTAGCTGAGAGAAGCAACTTGCTGACCTTGCTTTTTGGCTGGAGACACTGTCTCTTCCCTCATCCCAGAACCAAAAAAGCTCAGACTCCAGTCTTTTCCTTCCTGTGCGTCTTCTCTATCCAAATTGTTGGCTTCTCTATGGCCAGTTGGGTCAGCTAGTCAGCAGCTTTGCTCTCTGACTCAAGGTATTGTTCTGCCCACATCCACGAAGTCCCCCAAAAGCCAACAAGGAGACCGAGTCCCGTATGTAAAAGCAAAGAGCCTTTATTTTATGCAAGTTTGCAAACTTGGTCTCTCCACATGTCCAGTGTATTGGAATAAATGGAGAGCCCCGAGCTCAGTTAGAGTTGGGTTTTTATAGTAGTAAAGGTGGGGGTGAGGGGTTTCCGAGGTTCAGGACCCCTATTGGCTGACATTTGTCCTGGTGCGTGTGTGCTGGCAGGTGATCCTATCTACAATGGTTGGAACATCAGGCATTTCCTTTGGATGGTCTGTTCTTGGGTGGTGCTCAGGTAATCTTGGTTTATGGTCCTTCCTGCAACCAGGTATTGCTTCAGGGTAAACTACTGAGACTCAGGCCTCAAGTAAACTTATCGATGGCTGAATCCTACTCTGGCAGGTGATAATGGTTGGAAGTAAAGAACTTCCTTTGAGTGTTCTGTTCATATTTAGCTCATGGCTGGCTCCTACAGGTATAACTTTTTTTGGGCAGTCCTGGGAGTGTCAGAGTGTGATAAAAATATCCCACAACAGTTCCATGTTGAATAATGAATCAGGGGGTGGGAGGCAGCAGCAGAGAGGGGATGGGTATCCAGATGTGAGGCGGAAGTGCCTTGGAGGAGGATGACAGCAGCAGTGGGGGTGGAAAGAGACAAGGGTATAGGAACTGGGCGGGGGCGGGGGAGGGGGAGGGGGAGGGGGAAAGGGGCGGGGGAGAAGCTCAGAGAAGGGCAGGTGCCAGTAACTGGGATGGGGAAGAACCGGCTGGTGTTCTAGGGTCGAGAGGGGGCTTCAAAATCTTAAGTTCTGGTTTTGTTTTGTTTTCATTTTACATAACTACAGTTCCCCCTCCCTCCCCTCCTCCCACTGACCCCCACCTCCCCGCCTTAAGTTCTGGTCGATCACTTAGTATCCATGTGAAAACATAGTTCTCATCCCAAAAGGGACAAGAGATAGTTTATTCTGGAGCCAAATGTGGGTGACCATGGCCCAGAAACAGATTCAGGTTACCCCAAATTCCATCTTCCAGTATGGTGCTTAGCAGCTTCATGAAGTTTTTATAGAAACAGAACAAAGAAAGTCAAAAGATCAAGGCACTTTTTCAGAATACACTGGTGGCAACATTAAGTAGGTGGTTATAACAAAGCAGAGAAACCTCAGCTTCAGATTCTCTGATGACTCTTAGACAGCGGGTGGGCAGAAACTGGTCCTTGTTAATACATTTCAAGAGGTTTTCAGTCTGTTAGTCACAGGATGGTAGGTCTGACCCAGAGTTGGGCAAGCAATGGCTATTTAGGGATCTAAAAGATGTCCAAGGCAAACTACAACCTCTCCAAGATTCAGTCAGCCAATCAGCCTTCCCTGAAAGCTTCTTCACGGGGATTCTCCTTCCTCTTCGCACCGTGCCCTCCCCTCCCCCACAGCGCAGCCACCACAGTTTGTTTTCAGACAAACCCTTCTTGTATCTCTTTCCCCAGTTTCAATCACAGATGACTTTGATACATAGAATGAAATTGTTTTGTTTTGTGTAAAACAATCTACCAGATCCTAATGCCACCTGGCCCGTGGCCACCTCTCTACCTTCATTTCCCTCCTTGTCTTTTGTGTGTAAGCAATACCAGCCTTCTAATGTCCACTTTGCAAACCATATCTGAGCTTTTGCGCTTTTTTTCCCCTGCAAACTCTTTACTTTGGATATTTGAAGGCCTACTTTCACTTCTTAAAGGTTTCTGCACAAATATCTCCCCTGAGAAAAGTCATTTAGACTATCCTGTGTAAAATTAGGAACACTGGGGCTAGGGAGATGACTTGGTCACTGTTGTAATAAATATGTTGGCCAGCCCTGTCACCTACATACCTTATCCCTTTAAGAGACAAGCCCCGCCCACTCCCAATCCCCCTCCCCCAAAGCCTCAGCAAGCTGAAAACCCACC
>PVIU01020492.1:0-33888 GCA_004026605.1 Ondatra zibethicus
AGATTCTATTTTACTTCGAAATTTTTTCATTGATAACCACAGTTTCATGGAATCTAAGACGCCAATAGTTGCAGGCTAAACCAATTTCTGAATGGATAGGACTTGTGGTAATTTTTCACATGAAAAGGCATTTATCACTTCTGTAGGCTTTGAATTTTCATGGTGGGGAAGAGCGGTAGTGGCAGAGATGTGGCAAACACTTCACAATATGCAGTTCATTCCTCTTACAACAAAGGTGGATCCAACCTTAAACGTGGGTGTAACCAACACTGCTGAAAACTGATATAGCAAAATATTTACACTTCATCTAGAGCATCATGCATACTGTCATAATAAGCTAAAGAGGAGCATCACTATAATTTTATATGAAAACAGTCAAGAATGCACCAAGGTAGTTTTTAATGACAAATAATCTTTGTATCTAATCCCTCCCGCAGAAATTTATTTGTTCAAGGATGTGTGAAATATCAGGGAAACTGGAATTTAGTTCTTATATCACAAGCTCTAAACCCATTATAATTCAAGTTAACCCTTTCATGGCACGCAACAGAGCTGCAGAGCTCAGCGAGTGCTTCTAAGGACGATGATGCTATTAAAATATCAGAGCAATAAGTAATAATTATCCATGCTAAATTACAGCATGCAGAAGTACACCAGCGTACTGATTCCCATCCAGTCCTCTGTACTATTGTTTTTTCTGCTTGGACTGTGACAGCAAAGGCTGAGGTCCATCAGCGATACAAAGAAAATCATTACTCTGACCTTTAGGATTCATTTATATAGAAAAGTCACTTGCTGCCGAGATGCTAAAAATCATTACATTCATGATTATTTCTGTTGGAAGTCAAAAGTGTGCACCTAACTTACAATTCTGTATATCTCTTTTGGTTTCTGTTTTAAATAGTTTGCTGTAGAAATACACAACTTAATTATTGTGCACTTTATGCTTAGCTTTTAAGATTCTCTATATCAGATTATTTGGTCAAGATATATTTTTATATCCTTTGTTTAATCCATTTTATTTTCTTTCCACTTCAATTTTTTTTTCTTTTGGCTGATAGCACTTCATAAAGAGTGCTTTAATTATACCCTGCTTCTCAGGCAGAAAATGCTTTATGTTATTTTATGTCATATTTTTGCTAGCAATTATAATTTACTAAAGTATCTTGAATGTTCAGAGCACATTTACTATAGAGAGTCCTCACCCAGTTAAAATGCAGGTACAGACATGACACAGGCTGAGTATAAAAGTGCATACTTGGCTAGGGAGGTGACTCTGTTGGTTAAGTGCTTGCTTTGCAAGCAGGAGGATCTGTGTTAAGAAGAAACTAGGTAGGAGGGCTTATATGAGCACTTACTATCTGTAGTATCCGCACCGGGAAGGTTGGGGGTGTATATATCACTTGAGCTTCCTGACCAGCCAGTCTAGCCTACTTGTTGAGTTCCAGTCCACTAAGAGATGATCTCATAAAAAGATGGATGGCACCTGAAGAAAGACACTTAAGGTTGTCCTGTGTTCTCCACATAGACACACCCATTCATACACATGTACAATTGCCATACACATGTGCACATACCCTTGTACACATGACTAATCAAGCAAATACACAAGTGTGTTGTGCACAGCCAAAGTCCACTACATTAGGTTGTATTTTCAGACTCTTGGTGGAATATGTGACAGAGGGTTTATATTTTCAATAGCACCCAATAATCTGTAGACCATAAAACTCAATAATTTAATCAATGGCTGTTACAGGAAGTAAACTGCAGGAGAATTCTCGTAAGTTAAACTCAATTTTCAGATTTGGTAGTTTAAAGATAAAAGGCATTTTCTTCTACAAAAGGTGTAAACAGAATCACTCAGGACAGAAGGTGCTTTAGTTCCTGTTGTCCTCTCATCTCAAAGATTAAGACTCTCTAGGAGTTAGGACTCTAATTCATCACCAAATCACAGTGGTCTTTGCAGTTACTGTATCTCTAGCGTGTTAGACACATTAGCTCTTCCATAGATGCAAGCCTTTCTTTCATCTTTCTCTCAGATGAACCTGGGAGTCATATGCACTTAAGAGATGCAAGCCGATGACTGTAGCCAACTCGAAAATTGATCCTAAAGTAATCACTGTTATGATTCCCTGTACCACCCAAAGTACTCATTCTGCTCTGAATCTGGGGAACAGGTTCCTGTCTGTGGCTGCTGGCCTTCTCTGCTGCCCCTATTCTTGTCATAGGTCTTATTTCTTTTTTGTTTTTTTCTCTCATGAGAATCCTGTCCTGGTTGATTTCAGTTTGGCATTGTCACTATAAGATTTGATCCACATATTTTTAAAACAATTAAAGCAACACTTGGCCTTGTGTTAATGCCAGATGTTGGGGGCCATTTTCTGGTATCATTTGTAAATCAGAGCACAGAAATAGGTCTTAATCTCCCTGGAGAGGGAAAAGAGGCTTAAGCTTTTTCTTTCTGGAAGTTCCATACATGAACTACCATGAAATGGGTTTGTTCTTAGGTTGTTTTCTCCTCATGACAGAAAATACCATGGGAGGACAAAGTCCATGTTCTCAACATGTGCAAGTTATAACGTGGTTGCCTTCAGAATATGAGGGAGCAAGAAGATCTCAAAGTTCCATGCTTATAAATTCTTTCTGATTTTCAAAGATATTAATCTGATAAGCAAAATCGACAGGATGCCACCACATTCAAATCAGAAATCATTTTACTAAATTCCTTAAGGGTCAGGCATTGATATTGGAAACAAAGTTTAAAACTGCTTGTTCCTTTCTCTGCCATAATTGTGCTTTCATCATGCTAATAATACAAGATATACTTCAGATTCACACGGCCTTAAATCCTGTCATAAAACCTGGCATATTTAGAGCACATTCATATTCTATAAGGGTAGAAGAGAAAATCATCTCTGAAAGGAGCAATGATTAACATTTTGGAAAAGGCTTTTGGTTGCTTACTTTACCTTGTGAAGGATTCACCTCATTGGAATCTATCTCTGCGAACTGTTTGCATTGCTTGGCACAACAAAGGACGGTGTTTTTTATAACAATTGGAGCCTGACACACATGCAGGTGAAATGACAGTTCAGCATCTTATTCAAGCACCTCACTATACAACCATGAAAAAAGCGAAAAGATGAAGTCCTATACTTCCTGTGGCTTGGTTGGCCTGCATCTGGACCAGGTCACAACTTAAAATCCATGGTGAAAATTTCACATTCAGGAACCTGCTACAGAAAACCAGAATGGCGTCGTGAATTAGAGCAGTTCACTCAATGGAGGCGTGCATATCTGGGATCATATACCTAAAACTCAGCATTCAAGCTGGTGTGCTGTCTTGGGTAATACGTGCCTAGCAAGTCCAAGGCCCTGGGTTTAATACTTAGCACTGAAAAATGCATGAAATAAATCCTAAAAGTAAAACGTCATTTCTTCTTTTATGATCCTCTGATTCATATGGTTTAGTGACAAAGGGAATAAAAACTTCAACATTGGGAACAGAAAACAATTGGAAAGTTTTAAGGTTATTTTAACAGGTACTGAGTATATAATGAACAATGTTATGTGTGCCTTCACTACTAAATACCAAATAAATATACTCTCTCACTGTTTCTGTTTAGTGTCCTGTATCTTTTCTTGAGAGGGTGGTGGCATGTGGGGGAGTGTTTAAGACAGAATTTTTCTCTGTGTAACAGCCCTGACTGTCCTGGAACTTGCTTTGTAGACCAGGCTGGTCTTGAACTCACAGAGATCTGCCTGCCTCTACCTCCAGAATGCTAGAATTAAAGGCATGCACCACCACACCCAGATAGTATCCTGTATATTAACTGGTTTGTGCTACTTATTTGCTCCTAGATTCTTACTGACAGAGACACATATAAAGAGAAAGTTGCCTCCTTAACCAGACACATATATAAAGAGAAAGTTGCCTCCTTAACCAGAATTCCTTAGAATAGGAATTCTGTCGCCTTTTTACTTATTAGCATGAGTGATTATACTAGGCAATTAATGGGTGGCAGTGTATGGTGGCATCCACCAGTGTGGCTGTTCGGAAAGTCCCCAAATGGTTTTCTTTATGGTCTGCAGATTGCCTTAGCTTTACCCTTTAGCACCACCTGCTGGACTAAATAACATCTGCTTATGTGTTTCCACTACAGATTAAAATAGTTCCTTCATGCTCTATACCTATCTATGATATATCTTGTGGGCACCACCCATAAACTTTTCAACTTTAAACAACTTTTAAGCATAGTAAGTCAAAGTATCCGTGATGTTTCATTGATACGGTTGCCCATAAAAATACCAAAATGATTTTTTATTTAGAATTAGCATGTGTGAGTTTGACATATTTAAAGAGTAGGATGTGATGTGTCAGTATGTGTACATAGTATGTTCTGATGGAATCAGGGTAATGGGTGGTTTCATTTTTTTCTTTAACTCCTTAATGCTTGCAAGCTTCTCTTATCCAGTTCTTCATAAAACATATGGCAGGATATTCTGAAATTCATTACCTTCTTGAGCTTTTCAACACTGGAAATTATCCCCCTTATATGGTTTTTGGTATTATCCTCCCACCTCTCCCTCTTCTTCCTAACCTTTCTAGGCTACCATAATTACTATTATACTTTCACATTGACCTTTTTTGGGAAGACCATGTGGTATTTGTCTTTCTATGTCTGTAAAGCCTTAAGGATTTTTTTCAAAACACCATGACTATAATCGGATGTGAAAAGTGTTTTACATTTTTAATCAAAATTATTCTTTTTATATTTTAATTGTTTATTGTATTTCTCAATAAAGGATGAATCGATCTGTTCCTGTTTTTTGATTCAGATTAACAAACACTAGTTCCAATTAGGTTGACTCCCAAATGCAGCTACCCACTTTGTGAATAATTCCTTGTGAGGGGGTTTTCAAGCTAGAATTTTATCATGACAATATTTTATGAAAAAAATAAAGTTTAGTTTCATTTTTGCCTATAAAATCAGCTATTTGAATACTGTCTTTTCTCCATCCAAATAAAATTGGATTTTGCTCTTGCTTGGACTAGTTTTCAATTCTTGATACTTAATTTTAATTTGATAATAGGTTCAGTGAAAATTATCTCAAGCTATTTTGAGAACGTTGAGCATGTTATTTTTGGTGCAGCCTCATGTTTCTGTGAAGTATATTCCTAGTAAATACGATGAAAACATAATTGGCTTGTAAATTTTCCTGTGTTTACCTGCTATAGTTTCCGGACAACACTCAGAATATATTTTTCCTTTTTCCCAAAGGCCTTGGATGGTACACTGTCAACTCAGCTTACGGAGATACCATTGTCCTGCCTTGCCGACTCGATGTACCTCAGAACCTCATGTTTGGCAAGTGGAAATATGTAAGTGTGCGCCTCTTGGGACTTGGAGAACTGTCTATGGTTTTTAAAATATTATTCTCTCTTTTTTTGAGAGTATATGAATATGTAATACTGACATATTGCTAATACTCACCTGTGCATACCTATATAAAAGAATTAATGTATTGGATATGTCAAAAATATTCATCTTTATATGACGAATGCTATTTTTGTATATACCCAATAACTCAAACTTTGTACATCATCTTTGTCTGAAAACTCCATATTTTAAGTGTTAGAGGCATAAGGAAAAGGCGAGTTTTGGAGTATAGAGCACAGTTTTGTGAAGAAGAGCATTCTCTCTTCACTAGCTTCTGTGTAATGCAGCTACTGCAAAGGTAAGATGTAGCAGTACCTAGAGACTCAGATTTCCATGGGGGACAGGCAATCAGCTTTGTTTCTGTTGCTGAGTCTTCTTGGTGTGTGTGGATGTTACAGATAGCTTGTACACTTAACATTGTTGATGTTATCCTTTGCTTATACTTAACTCCATCATATTCTGTCATGTATAACTGTGCAGATAGGTCTGGAAAGGGAGACTAGAGATCCTGGTAGGTGGGTGTGGTAGTCCCGCTAACATTAACAGATTAATGCCTCAGTTGAACACAGTTCAATAGAAGGTGTCTTTGTGGTACAATTTCCCAACACGGGGCCACAAGAGACTTACAGCAGTGAGCAAGCTTCAAGTAGAGATGTTTCCTGGAACACAATAGCAGGCTTCCCTAGTTCCTGAACATTTGCAGATGTTTGCACAGACGAACATTGTTGGTCACCAGATGATTTATTAACTGTCTGTTTATTGCAGCATTTCTCAGAACAGTCGGTATGTTAAAATGCACTGTGAATTGTATGAGACCTTGGTTGGATTAATTTGTTAGATTTATTTGGCCACAAGCATTTCTTACCTACAATATCTCCATAAGAGAAATATGTTATACTAAATACATTTTGTCAACGTGCCTAAGCTTGCACTAAAGGGGAGAAATGGCATGGCCTTTCACAATGTGACCTTTGAAATCAGACCAACAGAGTCTAGACCTTCCCATGGACAGGTGAATTGGGTGTATTTTCTTACTATGAAAATGAGATATCTTCTTCACAATTTTTTGTGAGGGATAAATAATTAACTCTTAGCACTAGTAATCGGTAGGTAGCAAAAAGCTTCAAGAAGTCAACTATTCCAACTCTAGGACTCAACGCCCCAGCCATACTATTCATGTGTGTCATAAAATAAAGAAAGAATAAAAGGAGGGGACATAGCAAACTGTATCTTTGTACTCATTATGGGGTCACTCCAGGTAATTCTGAACTCCTTCTAGTTCTCTTTAAAAGAGGAGGAGTTATGATAAGAGTCTATTCAAATTCCTCTGGTTCCAAGTCTCAGAGTCTACTGAACCCACTGAACCAAATTTACTATCAAAGTAAATGGAATCAACTAAGAGAAAAATAAACATATGTGATAATAGCACATCCTAAGCATATCATAGGGACTAGAAGATTAGTTTTTGTACTTTTATGTTTGTTTTTAATCTACTTTTTAGTTGTGTATTAAACAAGACTACACCATGCCCCTTCAAAACAGCCACTGATGTCCCACAGGTGTGAGACGCGCTCCAACGTTGAGAGCTTTGTCCTTTCATTTTCACCCATTTCTCTGAACCTATCAGTGATCTAACAGCTTCACTTCATGGGAAGTGTGATTTTTCTTTCTGTAAGCAAAGAATTATGTGTTATATTATACAACAACAACAACACCAAAAGTCATGTAGAATAATATGACAAAAAGAAATATTATTCTGAAGCATGAATTACACTTGTTTTCAACATGTATTGTTATTTTAATTTTTAGGAAAAGCCCGATGGGTCCCCAGTGTTTATTGCATTCAGATCCTCTACAAAGAAAAGTGTGCAGTATGATGACGTACCAGAGTACAAGGACAGATTGAGCCTCTCAGAAAACTACACTTTGTCTATCAATAATGCAAAGATCAGTGATGAAAAGAGATTTGTGTGCATGCTAGTGACTGAGGACAACGTGTTTGAGGCACCTACACTAGTCAAGGTGTTCAGTAAGTAAACGAAAATAGAACTACTAAGTGGGGGTGATGGTTGGTGTTAGAAGGTGTTCTGTTGCAAAGAGGGCCAGCTTGTTCTTCCCAGCCACCCAGCTTGCTTACACGCCAAATAACCACACAGAAACTGTATTAATTAAAACACTGCTTGGTCCCATTAGCTCTAATTTCTTATTGGCTAACTTTTACATATTAATTTCACCCATTTCTATTAATCTGTGTATCACCACGAGGTCATGGCCTACTAGCAGATTCTCAGCACGTCTATCTCCAGCAGCTGATCCATGGTGTCTCTCCACACTCTGCTTTCTTCCTCCCAGAATTCAGTTCTGTCTTCTCTGCCTACCTAAGTTCTGGCCTATCAGGCCAAGGTAGTTTCTTAATTCATTAATCAATACAAGCAACACATAAAAAGAAGGACCTCCTACACCATTCTTCAGGTAGAAGCTTGAGCTCTCTGCAGTGCCTATAAATGTTAGGGTCAACATATCAAATTGTCACTTTAATATATAAAAAGAATAAAACAAATTTAAGGTATTCTATGATCTAGAGATCTAAGAAATCAACTTGTGTATATACATATATTTGACATGTTTATGTGTGTATGTGTGCATATGTGTGTATGTGTGTCCTTTCTGGCCTTCAGTGCTTCACGATTCAGTTTTTAACATGTTCACATGGTTCAGAAAAATTACCCTAAAATAAGAAAGCTCCACACACTGAGATTGTTCAATTAATTACAAAGGGATTGTACCAAAAAGATAAAGTAGGTTGGTTGGAAGAAAAGAAACTAATAAAAGATACTCAACATAAATTACTATTGTTATCATGACATAGTGACTTCACCTGATAATATATAGTTAATGTTACTGTATAAATAACTATACAAATGAATTACTTGAGCTATATAATTAAAGTACTTCTTCTTTTAAGATTAAAATAAAAAGTTCCACCTCAGTTACATCATAATTTTTTAGAAACTACAGTAGGAAAAATCAGGCCTAAAAATTTTCAGAATAGCAGTCTCTCTTAATTGGGAAGAAGGTCTTAATTTCCCACTTTTCCCTCTGCTTTCTGGTGACTTGACAGCTCCTGGAAAAGATTAAAAGAAATAGTAAAGAAGGAAAACCCAGAGGCCTCCAACTGGACTAAGCAAGCATGGAAATTTTCATGTTTTTCTTTAATAACCTATGCAGCTAAGTAGGGCTGTCCCTTAAGCATTTATGTAGACTTCAAAGCTCCAATGGGTTCATGATGCAAATTGAAAGAGCACTAATACTGTCAAAGGAAACCTTTGTTCTCCAGAAGAGCCTTCTAAATGCACATTACAAGTTCCGGTTGATTACCTTTTAGCTTAGAAGGCTCTTTCCAGAAGCCATCCACACTTCCCTATCATATTTTAACCAAACCAAGTCCCAGCGGTTTAAGAGCTCTGCCTACTTGCACAGGGTATGGGAATTTGCCAGTGGCCATGTTGGCTTCTGAATTTTCTTTCTTTCCCTTACTTTATTTTGCTTTTATTAAAGAGATGGATGGTAGATATCCTAAAGGCATTTTCCCTTAAAGCAAAATAACAACAACAGTGACAAAATTGCCATAGGCTTTGATACCAGAAATGCCAAGAATGTGGGTGAACTAACTCACGACACTGATCATTATGTAAACTAATTTGCCATTTTCACATTTCTATAAATTGTGTTGAAGTGATCGAATTTCAAGGTAGTACACAAACAAGTCAAGAACATTCAAGTTATATTTAGAAGAATTATTTGTGACATTTTCTAATTTTTTTTCCATTAAAAACCTACCACGTCAATATCTACAAGTAAAAACGCCAGTGGGTTTAATTTAATAAAGTTTGTAAGCTGCCTTAGAGCACAGAAGCTTTCTGTGATGGGGAAAACGAACTCACATGCCACACACTGCCAGGACCCCTGCCCCCTGCTCTTTTGAATGTTGTCGAAAACAAAGCAATTCCCAGTAACAGAATTTGCATTCCAGGCTGTGGGCCAGGGAGAATTTACATAGCAAGTTACACACTCTTGAAAATGGCATTGTATCTGAGAAACCACAAAAAACCACCAAATACAAGAAAAGGAATGACACTCTTACAAGATCATGCAGGAACCTCACTCTTTTCGTTGAAAATTATGAAATTACCTCAGGCCACTTTTTGGGAATCCAGCTGTAGCTGTGGCAGGGAGACTTTTATCCTGTGCGTGATATATTTCAGTCACTTAAGGGTTACCGTGCTCATCAATCAGTCCTCTGTTTTCGCTGTTGAATCACCTAGCAACGTGAACCATGTACGAATCAAGTGTGGCTCATGTGAGCCAATCTCAGATCAGCCTTCTGTGAACTGGCAGCCCCATGAGCAAAATCAAATTGCTTTTATTTGAGGCAGAGGAACTGACTGATGACTTTACCTTCAATATAGGTTTGTTTGCTTAGTTTTAAACCACATCTCATATCCCCAAATCCAAGCAAGTAACGTGCTTTGTCACCACTAATCGGCTCATGAATGGCATCAACACCAAACTGCCTTTGCGTTTAGTGGCCATTTGAGAGTAATAAAACTATCTGGAAGCAAAATTAGATCATTGAAAGTTCCCAAAGATTCATTTCAATGATTGTGCAAAGGCTCATAGGTCAAACAGGTGCCCACAGAGCCAAATGGCTCTTAGTGATGAGTTGGGAAAATCTGTGAGCTGGTTGCCAGAAGACCTTGCTTTGTCAGGGCCACCACTAAATTCTGACCTTGGCAAGTCTCTTTGCCTGCCTCTTGAGTAAAATGAATGCTTTAGATTACATGGGAGACCTTTTTAGCCCAGTACGCAAGCCTTGTCCAGAAACTAAGGAGCTGGGTCAGGCACTGTAAGAAGCTGTTTCTGTTTGAGTGGTTAGGGTCCTACTCACTGTTTTAGTTTTATACAATAACTTGTTTATGAGAGGAGGAAAAGGAGGAGGAGGAGAAACAGGAGGAGGAGGGGGAAGAGGAGGAGAAGGAGGAGGAAGAGGAGGAAAAGACAGGCCTATCCACTGATCCACTTAAGAGGTTAGGCCTGACTCCAGAACCATCCTGGAGAGCATAAGAACACCCATCTAGATTTTTTAAGGGTGTGAGTCAGCTCTTGGTGAGCCTTTGCACACTACAGTCTTAATTTGTCGGCTATTTGTGCTCTGGTGGTGTTCTGTGGTATTACAAGAAAACCCGTTTCCAAGATGTCATACATATATGTTCAAGTCCAGTCTTCAAGACATTTGCCAATTTGTGCAGGCTCTGCACATCATTTCATAGCTCCTACTTGGATAGGATTCTTAAGGCTTCATTGATTTGAAAAATTGAGAATCTCTCCTCCCTCCAGTGGAAAATCATTAAACCAGAATATAGCAAAAGAACATTTTCAATAGGAAAGAATTAGAAAATGAGCTACTTAACAATTAAGATCTAAACTGTACATTACAGTTTGATTCTTTTTTTGGGGGGTGGATGGAATGAAGGGGATTGAAACAGGGTCTCACACAGCCCAGGCTATTCTAAAAACATGCTATGTAGCCAAAGCTGGCCTTGAACTCCCCATCCTTCCTTCACTTCCCAAGTATTGAAATTATATGCATATCACTGTGCCCAAGTCTCTTTGATTCTTAAAAGACTAAAAGTTACATTTCCCCATCTAATGAGAAAAATACAACATTGTTCCATGGGTGCACTAGTTTAAGTTCTTGGGGACTGTTAAAGAATTTGATTGACAACGGGAACTGAGAGCCTCACCTCTGCACCAAACAGCCAGGACATTTTCTCTTCATATTCATGGACTGAGCTAGCCTGTGTGTAGTTTTAGAGTAATGCTCAGATACTATGGGTGGCAAAGAACACTTGTAACCAGAACTACCTCTTCACCTGTACATTGGATGGTTGGGTGCCAAAATGTAATTTTTAGGAAGGTATTGATTTCTGCTTTTTTCGGAATCAATATTCATAGCATTCACTAACTATAGCCTGAGAGTTAGAGTTAGGAAGTGGGCTATCTATTTTAATATATTTATTCCTGGTCAGTCATTTTCTACACACCAGTGTCCTTCTCCAAAATTAAAAAAAAAAAAAACTCTCACAAAACCAAAAGAGGAAGAGGAAAGCTTCTGTTTCCAGAGCACTTGACCTTCCACAGCATTTTATATATTGCTTGGCCTTTAGTTATTTGTGGTAAGCCTTCAAAGGATATTAATGAAAGCCTGTGATATCATTAGTTAAAAGGAAATCACATCAGCCTTAGTTATATTCCATTGTTATAGATGCTAGTGTACAGCACATGATGCCAAAACAAACAAACATGCGCTCGCACACACATACACACACACACGTGTTCGTGCTCACACCTGCACATGTGGCAAACTACTACATTGTCACAAGTTCCAGAACTTACTCTATGATTTATTTTTAAAATCTCACTGTCCCATAAGTTCTAATGTGCCACCATATTGTGTCCCTATGTTAACATACTTCTAGCTACTTCAATTGAGACAGCCAGACCAGCAAGGAAGAAAACTATGACTTAAGACATAATTCTATAATCAATACATGGTCAGACGAGAAGTTCTAGAGAGATTGCTCGGCAATTTTCTGAAGCAAACTTTGACTTAATTTTAAATTTGTCATTTTGACTAATTAATGGTATAAGCAAATTTGTAGTGTTGCTTTTCTTTCAATTTATACTTGGTTATGAATCCTTGTATCATATTAAGACATAATTCACATGAAGTTTTTTTTAAACAGAAACACTAGTTGGGAATCAATATGCAATCTGGCTAAAATAGTATGTGTCCTTTTAATGGTTCTCCAACTAATATCCATTGATTGTTACAAGGTAATATGAAAGAAAATTACATGCAAAAAATGTAGTTAATACAAAGGGTTTGAAACAAAAATCTAAAGAGAAAATAACTCAAAGAAATAGAATAGGTACTATTTTAAGTTACCGTTAAATCTCAAAACTCACTGTGACTCTTCCAAAGAAAACATGAGCAGAAATTTAAGAATTACTAAAAGTTAAGCACTCTTTCACCAGGGCTCTTCCTTCCTTCCTTCCTTCCTTCCTTCCTTCCTTCCTTCCTTCCTTCTTTCCTTCCTTCCTTCCTTCCTTTTTTTCTTTCAACTACAATTTAATTTTATTTAAAAAATAATAAATTTTAAAAATAATGCAAACAAAGTAATTTGTAATTTTGGCATACATACAGTGTTAATGCTTTTGTGCCTATTGATAAAATGTTACCAGATTTAATTTAACAAATAGGTAAACTTGCTATGTAGTAAGAGGAAGCTCAAATATGAGCTTAGTCTTTTTCCTCTAGTACTCAGTAGATTAAAAAGCAGTGGAATTTGTCAAAATTACCCAGTAAGCTTTTATTCAGAGCCTACATTTGCATAATTTGCAAACCTCTCCATGTTTTCCAGGCATATTACTACTGAAGGGGAAATTAAATGCCAGTTGCCTTTTTCTTTCTGTTAATTTTGACCTGTTTTTAAAAATCAGATACATTAATTAATGTGTTCTGTCTCTTGAGGTTTTAACTATTGTGTCACTTAAGAACTGGCTTCTGGGTCTTGAGAGCTTTGGTTTACTTAATTAAGACCCAAGAATTTTCATTTGTTTAAATATTCTCAGTGCAATTGTCTCTCAAACATATTAAATGTTTGTCTTTGACAGCACATATTCTAAGCAAAAGTCACTGTTTGATCAATAATTCAGTTTTAATTTGAAGTGTATTCCATAAAAATGCTGAGAGCATTAAGTTGTATTGACATGAGAAAGGATTTAACATCCATTCCATATGTTTCCTCCACACACTAGTGACTAATTTGAGTAGAGATTTTGTTGACATTTTCTAATATATAGTCACATTCTTAACACCCAGGAACTTGGGCATCACTTCTTGTTTTCATTAACCTCGATTGTCTGCCCTGTTTATTTGTATTGCTGATTTCCTGTCTCCCTCCTGTTTTGTTTCCAACTGCGGTTATCCTTGTAAGACTTCCATTGGTGGACTAATACTTCTAAAATTTATAGCAAATAGGATCTATAAGCAAAGTGCATGGGGTCAAACAAGTTCATTGTATTCACTGGTCTAATATAAAACAGCCCTGCAAAAGGAAAATTAATGTTAACCTGAAGACTGTTACTTTTTTTCCATACATTCTAGTGTCACCCATTTTATAACTCAAGGTTTTTTGTCTTGTATTTCTATTATGGTCTAGTTAGGTAAGTTCTTTCAATTGAACCCCAAATTAAGCAATAAGTATGCAAAAATCAATTTAGTTTGGTTGACTATCAAAAATAATTGAAAATATAAACACTAAAACTATGAGAGGAAAAAATGATTAGTTTCAGGTGCTAATAAAATAAAAATAACTCTTCTGAATGATATGAGTTCAATTTACATTTTCTATAAACTAATTAGTTGAGTTGTTTGTTTGTTGGGTAGTTGATTTCTTGAGACAGGGTTCTCCGTGTAGCCCTGGCTATCCTGAACTCACTCTGTAGACCAGGCTGGCCTGGATTTTAGAGGTTCATTTGCTTCTGCCTCTTGATTGCTGGCCTTAAAGGCATGCGTCACCATAACCAACTTAGTGGATTCATTTTTAATTATAAAATTCATTGGTAATAGAAAACTAGAAGAATATAAATCCTATATTGAGACTATACAAAAAACTCAACAAGAATAAACCAAAAAATACCCTCAATAATCTAATTGATAACTGGGCAAACAAACTAGACAGCTCTGAAAAGTACAATTTGCCAATAGATATTAGATTAAAAGATTTTACATTCTTGGCCACTAAAGGATTGAAAGCCAAGACTACATTAGGATTCCCTTCTATTCTATTGAGAATGGCTGTTATTAAGAAACCAAAAAAATACATTATCATGAGTACAAGGAAAGAGAAATCTTATAGAAAAGTAGTAAGGATGCAAACTAGTCCAGTGACTGTGAAAATCAGAATGATGATTCCTCAGTGAACCAAGAACACAACCACTAAAGGGTGCAACTATACTAGCTTATAGGTTTGCACTCATTGAAATCCATGATAAGATAGAACAGAGATAGTTGCACAGCCATTGTTATTACAGCACTATACCCAACAGTTAAATTGTAGATTCAGTTCATATATCCATCAAAACATGAACAGATAGAGAAAATAAAATGTAAATCTATGTTGGAGAGTGGGGACCTGTTTGTCCCGCTGCTCTGCTAGCTTAGCCCCAGAATAACTACACAGAAACTGTATTCATTAAATCACTGCTTGGTCCATTAGTTCTAGCTCCTTATTGGTTAACTCTTACATTAATTTAACCCATTTCCTATTAATCTGTATATAGCCACGTGGCAGTGGCTTACCAGGAAAGATTCGGAATGTCTAATTCTGGTGGCTCCATGGTATCTGTCCCTACTCCATCTTTCTTCCTCCCAGCATTCAGTTCTGTCTTCCCCGCCTACCTAAGTTCTGCACTATCAACTAAGCCAAGGCAGTTTCTTTATTCATTAACCAATGAAAGCAACACACAAACAGGAAGACCTCCTACACCAAATCTAGATGTTATTACTCATCCATTCAGGAAAAAAAAGACAAAATTATGACTGCAGAAAATGGAAAATAAAAGATCATCATGTTAAGCAAAATAAAATAAGCTGAGAAATATTAATGGATTTTTTTTCATATATCTGGGATCTGTGCCTAAAAGTCTAGATTTGAAGGCATAGAGGGTACTATTTAGAAAAAGGAAAGTGACCAGTGGGGCCCATACAGAAGATGACAATGGGGATAAATAAGATCAAATTCTGTAATATAGTTTTATGAGAGTGTCACAATGAAACTTTCTATTGTATTGAACAATGAATATACACTAAGAAAAGCAAAATCATTTTAAGACATCATTCCTGAACTTTTAATCAACTGTCCCTGAAGTTACTTTTAAAATTAACTTAAAGAACTTTCTATAAACTCTCTGTCCTCCATCTCAAGTTCCAAATTGAAAAGATTTTCTCATATTTTCATAATTTTATAAGGTGAGACAAGAGATAGACATTCATTTATTTAGGAAATTGGCTTGTGTACATCACTACATAGTTTTCTCATTATTTATTACTACATTTCTTACACTTCATTGTGCCTAAGAATTCCCTTAGAGCCTGTTAAAATATATAGACCAATGGAATTTTCCCTGGAGATTCTAGGAGCTTCTTAAGCCTAGAAATGTATGTTTCAAATAAAAACCTTTATGATTTGGATTCATATGCAATAACATCCTCAAGTAATGAGTCAGAGGCCTTCAACTTAGTAAATAGAAAGTAAAATTGTAATCAACTAGAAATAACATATCCTAATTAGAACAGTAGCATATATTTACCATCAAATCCATATTCACTTCATAAAATCCAGAGAACATTGAAGATATGTAATTCAATGGAGTTTTAATTACTTAAAACAATATTTGAAGTCATAAAGCAAATACTTGAATCCTTATACTATGAAATATAATTTTTTCATAGATCATATGTGCCCTTTATCTCTTCCAATATACTTAAACCTTTTTCTACTTAACTTTAGAGCAACCATCTAAACCTGAAATTGTAAACAAAGCACCATATCTTGAAACAGAGAAGCTACAAAAGGTGAGAACTTGTTTGTATTAATGGCTTTACTCGATTTAGATGCCCTAGGTGACCAGACAAACAATATTTGCTTGCTTTTATGGAGTTCACAACTTCAGGTTCAATCAGAGAACACAGGAAGTCACAGTAGGAAGAGTGTAATCACTGTCCATTTGGTCATGACAATGGCCACATGAAGCAGGTGTGTCCATTTCTCAAGAAAAGAGTCTTTCAGATGTGGATGTTGATATAGTGTTTGTAAAGAAAAAGTGAATTTCCTCTATGCCAACGTTTCAAACTAAATGAAATCATAGGATATGAAGAGTGTGGTCTTTCTGGTAAACATCAATCTTTGGTGTTTCAGAAATTTTGTTACTAAAATTTAAAGCAAGAGAGAACACTAGAAGATAAATCTGGAAAGGTAAAATGTTCTGAGATTAATCAACACATATGTCATATTTAGACTTTATTCTATTAAAGTAAACTACTCTAGGTTTGAAGTACACAGTGAGAGACAATAGAAATAAACAATCACATTATCACATTATCACAGGTGTAAGAGGAAGTAGAACTGGTAGGCAGGCAAAATGGAGTTCCACGTGTAAACACATCAACTGGGTAATAATCTCATCCTAATTAACTAAAATACCTCAATATTCCTTTGTGTTTGTGGGGGGCGAGTAAGAGTAAGTTTTTTTGAATCCTATTTAATTTTTCTACCCAGTGTTTGATAAACATTGAATAATTTAGTTAAAACTCACTTGAAGACTGAGCTGAGGATTATGGAATATGGTGAGTATTTATACTTTGAAATGAAAATGAAATTGGAGAGGTGCCACATTTTAACACTGAATGTTTCTTGCATTTGAAGATCTATGAACCACAGCAATAATCAATATTAATGCAGTTATAAATTCATTTAGTTAATACTAAAAGTTAATAGCATCAAAAAATTTTGGTAATGCCTAATTGATGTGATTTTATGTATAGTGGAAAGCTTTATTGTGCATTTTAAAATGGGTAGGACTTTAATTTTTCATATGACTTATTATTTTTATCAAGATTCAAAGGGTAGTTTCTTAGTCAAAAACGGAAAATAAATTGTTTAAGACACTTTATTTCCTGAAGAATCTGAGGCTTCTGTGAAATAAGGATTTGAAATTGTTTGAAATGAGGAAATTTTCTTTTTCATTTTTCAGTTAGGTGACTGCATTTCAAGGGACAGTTACCCAGATGGCAACATCACATGGTACAGGAATGGGAAAGTTCTGCAACCCCTCTTAGGAGGTGAGTCTGAGTCAGGCAATGAATGTCCATGGCCTTTTTGCATTATATAGGCTACTCACTTTATGAGCTGTCCGGAACTGAACATGCTGTCTCCCCTTCTCTATCTACAACTTACACTTCAGTTACACTAAGAGCCTCTTAACTCATTGAGTGATTAGACACCATTTTATCGCTTGTGTGGAAGAATTAGAAGCAGAAAGCAGTATCTCTATATATGGCATGTTCTAAAAATTAATTAAATTGAGTGGGAGATAGAATTTCAGGATTCTATTTTTGCCTATGCCTCTGATTCACAGGTTTAAAATGACATCTTACCTTGTTGAGTGTCAATTTTCTCTCCTGTTAAAGACAATTAGTAGGACAAACTCACCTCTGAAATGTGTTGGGACATTTACTTATGGATTGAGGCTTTCCAGTGTTAGCTTTTATCATTGGTGTTCTTTACTTTCTTTAGAGGTGGCCATACTTTTTAAAAATGAAATTGATCCAGTTACTCAGTTGTATACCATGACTTCATCCTTGGAGTATAAGACAACCAAGGCTGACATCCAAATGCCATTCACTTGTTCTGTGACATATTACGGACCCTCTGGCCAGAAGACAATTCATTCGGAACAAGCAGTCTTTGATATTTACTGTAAGTAACTGAATATACAATTATGTAGTTGTAATGTATTAGAAATAATATTTAAAAAATTTTAATCTTTGAAGTTCTGATTCAATTCCTCTTAATATTCTGCTTTCAATCCTCACCCCCAAACTTTTATGTGCAAATAATCTCCTTTTCCTTGGAAAGCATATAGAACAAATGTTTACCACTTAAAAATAGACTCCACTTTTTCACATTTATTAATGTGTGTTCTGTACTCTATGAGGTGTTATGTTCTTTAAAGATTTGATCTCTAATTTGACCAATTCCCTCCAATACTCTCCAGTCATAGAATATTGACATGTGTTTAATAGGAATTCCTAATGCCTACTGGCCATTTCCTTAAAAAAGGATGGGTAAATACTACCTTATGACTGACTAGCTTCCTAAGTTGAAAAATCACCAAAACAAATATTAAGACTTGGGAAATTGGCTTCAGAAGGAACTTGCATGTACGTGAGTGCCATGTATAAAGATGGGCAGCTGGACGAATCCTTGGATGCATGAGAATGGCACAATTATTCCATGTATATATGGGAAGTATTTGGCAATAAGAAGACAACACAGGCCTCTTGATGATGCCACAAAGTAGTACATTCAAAGAGGTTGTTCTTCCAGCTGAGGATCAATACACATCAAAAGAAAATTCTCAGTATGAGATTGCAAGTGATAAATGTCATAGGAACAGAATGGCAAGTCCTGAAAGATCATGTGTCCCAGGACAGTGATTTTTGGAACTCTTGAACACATTAGTAGAATATGAAGGAATTTCTAGAACACAGATTACTGAACATCACTCAAGTAAAAAGATCCAGTGGATGTAAAGAGGTGCTTCCCAGTGAACTTATTAAAAAATTATATGGTAATATTATTGTTAATAATCTATTGAGAATATATGAAAAACCATTGATGTAGGGAGCCTTCAGAGGCAGAGACAAATGATAGGAGAGGACATGCAAGAAAGAAGTGGATGAAAGAATTCAACCTGAGAGAGCCTGAGTAAGATGTATTAGTCCTCCATCTCTTTAGTTTCTGTGGTTACCTTATTTCTACCTCTGGTACTGACTTCACACAACCATCCCTGGTTCCCTGTGCTTTCTGCAATGATCACTAAAGTGCTATTCCTGACTACTTACCTTTCTCTCCTCACCCTCAACAAAGTGCTCATCAAACTGCCATCAGAAGTCTCTTCCTAAAATCTGCATCCTCCCTGTGACTAAAATTCTTCGCTGACACCTCGGTATGCTCAAATTCATCTTCATGCTCTTGGCTGCTGTATTCCCTGAATCTGTTTCAGCCACAGTCCTGCACTATGCGTAAACCTTCATCACCACACATTATTTTATACTGACCACATTCCTCTGCAAGAATCCAATTCCCATGCATTCCTGTGTGTTATCATTGCTTTGTCTTTATCATATAGCAAGCCCCTACTTATTCTACAAAACATGGTTCTAGAAGGAACCCATCTTGGCAGGCTCTAACATCTAGGTTTTATCTTTTTTGCAACGTCTAATGTTACAGTCTAAATGGTTAAATTTGTTTTTCTCATAAATAGAGGAAATTTACTAAAGCAAAGAGCACGGCATTTCTCAACTTTATGATTCTTACACGTTAATTATAACATATTCATACTAAACTAATAAATCTTTGGGTGTAAGGATAAGTGAACAAATAGGTGTGTGGAAAAAATTAATAGACTAATTTTGTAGGGGTTCATGTAAGTGGTGAAATATAACAGTCTCACTTGATGTAAATTCTCGATAACCATGTGTAGTAAATTAAGGAATGCTCATTTCAAATATTTAAGTGTAGGAAATATATGAAGGATTTTGAATATCATTATAATAATCAAATGATTATCTTTGAAACCCAATTTAGAGAAAATAGCTACAAAGGAGTTGAAAGGGAAAGGAAGGCTCAAGGTGAAGGAACAAATGAGATCTGATCGCATCATTTCTGGTGTAGGTTAATTAGGGCATAGACAAGCAAAGGTAAGTGTGACTAGGAAGGAAGAATCTAATGTAAGCTATATTAACACATGAAGCACTGAGACTTAGTATTAGAATGGATTAGAGGAGGCAAAGCAGAAAGTCGAGATAATGGGAAGAATGATGGCTTATTAATAAGCAGAGAAGATCCAAAGTCTGGGGCAAAAGTACAAGTGATCATCAGTTTGTTAGGCATACAAGCAGCCCAGAAAGCTACTGTAAAAGTGCAAATGTGTTACAATAATCCTCTGATCAGACTTCAGTTCTTTGTCTTTCTAGTACAGACGAAACTGAAAAGGGTTGCAAAGGAAGGACTTTGAAATAGAAGAGGAAGTCAGACACATCATGGTCTTGACTGTTCTAACATCAGCCTTGATCAGAGATGTGCCAATGCTCCTTTCTGAGAGAGGGTCACATCAAAGTGTGAACCTGACACACATTGCAGAAGAAGTCGTGATGAGCCCCACTATTTTATGCAACTGAGGTATACCAACAAATAAAGGAAAAGGAAAAAGAAAGAGAAGTGTTTACAGGATGAAAGCCCAGAAATGGCAGCTGCCAGTGAGATGCTAAAAGCAAGTTTTATTTGCTTCTTCCACTCTACTGAGAACTGCTGGTTGGAGAACTTCCTGCAACAAATCCAGAAATAAACACATGCAATAAACCTAAAGCAGTGTGCAAACCTCACTTTTAGTCTCAGGACTTAGTGGTGCCCAGATGTCCATATGTAGATCAGTGTCAGAGGCAATCAACAACAGTAGTTCTAAGTTTTCTTCTGCATTTAACTTAAATGACTGCAAGAAATGGAGGGGGCTTCTCAAACTACAGCTTATTAGTTTTACTTTATTAGCTAATAATAAAATATGTCTTTGTAGAGTATTCTGTACACAAATCTTTTTATTGTCTTTTAGAGCTATATATTTTTCTCCACTTCCCTCTCTTCTTTCCCCCTTCCCTTCTACCTCTCCCATGATCCCACACTCACAATTTACTCAGAAGATCTTGTCTTTTTCTACTTCTCATGTAGATTAGATCCATGTATGTCTCTCTTAGCATCTTGATTGTTGTCTAGGTTCTCTGGAGTTGTGAATTGTAGGCTGATTTTTCTTTGTTTTATGTTTAAAAGACACTTAAGAGTGAGTGCATATTATATTTGCTTTCTGGGTCTTGATTGCTTCACTCAGTGTGGCGTTTTCTAGATCCATCTATTTGCCTGCAAATTTCAATATGTCATTATTTTTTCCACTGTATAGTGCTCCATTGTGTAAAGGTACAATTTTTTTTTATCCATTCTTAGGTTGAGGGGCATTTAGGTTGTTTCCATGTTCTGGTTATTACAAATAATGCTGCTATGAACATAACTGAACATATGTCTTTGTGGTATAATTGAGCATCCCTTGGGTATACCCAAAAGTGGTATTGCTGGGTCTTGACGTCATAAATTTTAAAATAATGATAACTCAATCATTATTCATTTTTGTCTATCTTCCTCAAAATTCATCCTTCATGGCATTATCCAGCTATGTAAAGCATGGATATTAGAAAGTCAATCATGTTTAAAGCCACCACTACTTCCTTTCACTTTCCACTTACTGGATAATGTTCTACTGTGTGAAGTATTTAATTCACTTGGCATTCTACTGTTGGGTAGTCCTATGTATTAAAAATACTCAATACCTCTTTTTATCTGAAGAAATTAACCACTGTGTAATAGAAGTTATGTCATGTCTTATTTTAAAGAACAGAATAGAATAACAACAATATTTATGGACTATAGAACAATTTCAATCTCTGTCTTCACTGTCTCTGTCCTCTGCCTCTGTCTCTCTGTCTCTCTGTCTATGTGTTTGTGTGTGTGTGTGTGTGTGTGTGTTCATGGAATTAATTTTTTTAAGTAGATCTGTCCTCTTGCATGCCAAAAAATACTGCTGGTGTTGTTTAGCTCATGTCTCTTCATTTTACTTTTGTTATTGTATAAGAAGGGCGTGATGGTATCCAGTAGCTTTAGTGGCTTTAGTACCCGATTTAGTCTTTCCAAGCTATAAGATTCATATAACACCATTCAATTTCCTTGTAATGAAGTCATACGGTGAGATTGTTCTACTGGTCTTTTACACATAAAATAATTACAGTCATTGCCACCTCAGTTAACGACATTTTGCTAAGAAGAAATTGATTTTTTTTTATGTAACATGGTTCTTTGTAGTTTGATCTAACTAAGATTAGTACTTGGTATAGCAAGTGGCTATTAACTTCAATCCCTCTATAAAAAGATACATTTAAGTAATTACCATTACTAGCTTCTTGAGAAAATTGTGTATAATTTAGTCATTTACATTGTATGCACAGAGTAATTTGGTACTTGACAAAAATGGTTAACTTCTGCTCGTGACTCCTGCAGATCCTACAGAGCAGGTGACAATACAAGTGCTGCCACCAAAAACTGCCATCAAAGAAGGAGACAACATCACTCTTCAGTGCTTGGGGAACGGCAACCCACCTCCTGAGGAGTTCATGTTTTACTTACCAGTAAGTGCTTAAGCATTGGTTGAACTTGACGACTATCATTTTGTCCTATTGTCTGGCTTCTAACTGACATGAACAATTGTATGTACTTGGGCAGCTACAGTAAGAAGAACGGGTTATTCTTGGGAATAGAAAACACAAAACACCACCTGTAGAGTTCTGTTGAAAGCTTTTGTAACCCCATCCCCTGTTCTTTCTTCTTTTTCTTGATGTTTAGAGAGTTCAGAGACAAAGAGGAAAAAGAGGCAACCACAGGAAACTATAATTGCAGTAACTCAGGGTGTAATCATCCAAATAAGACACAAAATCTGCTCTTCAGAAGTAGATCACTGTAAAATCAAAAGACATGATTGCAAATGGTCTAATGTGAATGAGGATCCATCCACCCACAGGCTGCTCTGGACAGGTTCAGATCTTTTAAAGCAAAGACAGTTCTGTTGTGTAGTTTAGCTGGATTGGTAGAATGATCATGTGGGCTCTTTGTCACAGTACTTATCATAGCTGAAAGTAATGGTCTGCATAGGGGATACTTTAGGAAATTTCTTTAAATATTTGCATTCTTCGTGATTTGGAGCCTAAGTGTTTTCACCACCTTCTTACTGAGGAAAACTATATGCTACCAAAAAGTGCATTTATTTAGTAAAAACTGCAATAGTGGGATTACTATGGATTCACTCACAGCCTGGCTGGTGGTAACACCCACTGCATTACTGAGAACATCTATACAAGAAGCTTCTCACAAAAATAAATGTTGGCAGATAGCATTGTTTCCCATATTAAATTTGTACATTACCATTTTCTCGTTTACAAGTAGAAGTTTTGAAACCGAATTTCTACTTTGGCTATGGGGGATTTTAGAGCCAAACTCATGTCTGTCTTTAGAAATTGATTGTCTCGGTTGCTGTTAGCATATCCTCCTGCCCTCTCTATATTTGCTCTTCTCTGATTGGTTCCTTTCTTTTGTTCATCTTCCTCCTTCATGCTCTTGCTCTTTTGTTGCTTTTCATTCTTCTCCCTGCTTCCTTCATTTCTGTCTATCATTATTATTTGGATAAATGACTGGCTTTCTCGTCTGCTTGTTTGCTTTCTCTCTGTTCCTCTCCTCTCTGCTTATCTCCCCTCCTCTCTCTCTTGTTCTCTGTCTTTCTTTGCCTATTTCTGTCTCTGTCTACCTGTCTCTCTGTGTCTCTCTGTATGCCTCTCTCTCTCTCTCTCTCTCTCTCTCTGAATGAAACCAATGGCCTTGCACATGCCAGGCAAGCTCCCTGCCACTGAGCTACATCTCCATTCTTCAGCTCATTGAGACAGTCTCACTATATAGCTCAGTCTCTCCTCAAACTTGCAGTCCTGCCCCCAACTCCTGAATGCAACAAGTAAAGGTATGTATCCCAAGACCCAGTTCATGTTTTCTTTTAGAATTCCTCAAATCTTTTTATTGGTGTAGATATAGGGAGAAAATTGGTATATTAAAAAATTGCTTTAAAATTCAAACTCAAGCTATGCTCAAAAAAATAGATATCAATACAATATAAAATATTCCTTCAAAATTTAGTGCCAAGCTATTAATTTTTCTTGAATATTTGTAGAACAAATTTTAATCATTTTTGTCTAATTAAAAAGTTTGGTCACTTTTTTCTCACATCTGAGAAAATTGTACCTTCCTCAAGAATTATAATCGTTCTTATTGTTGCTACCAAGTGTAACCTTCTGAAATTTTGCCTCCATCCAAAGGGACAGCCTGAGGGAATAAGAAGCTCAAATACTTACACACTAACAGATGTGAGGCGCAATGCAACAGGAGACTACAAATGCTCGCTCGTCGACCAAAAAAGCATGATTGCTTCAACAGCCATCACAGTTCACTGTAAGTCACCTCCTCAGGATCTGCTGCACCTCGAAGGCATCTAATAATATTACCTAGCTAACTTTTCAAAGTGCAGACTTATCTTTCTTAAACAACTTGGTTTCTGTTCACTCTATCAAAAGTATCAGAAAAGCTCAGCTTCATGCAGGTTACTACTGTGATACTGAATTTTTGTGTGAGTCTGGGAACTGCAAAGTTGTTGATGGTAAAATCCTTTCTTCTAAATGCCTTCAGTTTGTTTTAACACTAAATAATTTGGATATGATCTTTAAATAACGCATTATATATTTAAATATATGTATACTGAATATATAAATATATATGTATAAAATGCATAATTTATTTTATGCAGTTCTGGAGATGGAACCCAGAGCTTTGTACATGCTAAGTAAGCATTCTGCTACTGAGCTATACCCCTAAGCTCTCTTTAGATGTTCTTGATATTAACAAGATTTGCATTTTACCAGGAAGAATGTAGATTATATATCTCATTTTTAAATTACCAAATAATATTAGCACTCAGATCCAGGCAACACGAAGTTACTACATATTCAGAACTGGGAGATGAAGTAGAGGTGACTAAGAGCTAAAGGGTAATAAATTGTTGGAAAGATAACCTCTTCAAAAATCACCTTGAGTGACACCTTTTATTAAATTTTAATCTACTTGGAGGACTCCAGAGGCTACAAAATTATATTTAGTCTCAAAGAATACTATAGGGAAGAAGATCCATTAAGAACAGACATGTGGAAGGCTGGGAGATGGCTTAGTGGTTAAGAGCACTTCTTGTTCTTGCAGATAACCCAGGTTCAGTTCCTTAGCACTCAGATGGAGGCTCACAAGTATTTGTAACTCCAGTACTAAGGACCCAATGCTCTCTTCTAACCTCAGAGGTTACCAGTCACACACATGTCTCACATACATACATGCACGCAAGAATCTCATTCACACAAAACAATGAAATAAAGAAATCTCCCAAAAATGAAAAGACCACCCATGAAACTTGAGTGACTTCTTTATTTCATGAATTATGAAAGTTGATAATGCTAACATATCAGATGCTTCTTAAAGTAATGATTTATTTTTTTCATTTACACTGCCACATGGTAAGAATAGAACTCATACATTGTTTAGAATAACAGTGCCTCTTGTTTAGGGATGTAGGCTGAATGAACTTTTCAGCCAATGATGTAATAAGAAAGATTTCTCCTAGAAATGATCTGCCGTAGTCCTACAGAGCATGAGGTGACTTCGCTTTGTTTTGTTTTGATTAAATGAGATTTGGCAGTAGTAAAGACAGGGAACTGAAGATCATCAGAGAGAATGGCCTGGAGTCTAGTATAGGGTTTTCTTCAGCAAAGGGATTTTGAGGAACTCAAAACATCTGCAAGCTATAAGCACGGGACCTAAACTGTACACCTTTACCACATTCCCTGAAAGCAAACACCACAAATTTGTCAAAAAGCATCACTAGAGAACAATGTGGAGGACCTGGAGCTCACAAACAGTCAGAATGGAATTTGCTTAGACAGAGGAAAGAAAGAAAACAAAGTCAAAAAACTTTAAAGGAAACTGCCTAAATCCATGGTGCTGTGTCCTCAATTTATAATGTTTGGAAAACATACAGGTAAGGAACTGAAGCTGGGAGGGAGACAGAGGAGGGCTCAACGGGGAATAATACAACCACACGGTGGCTTTTGATGTCTGAGGAGACCTGGTGGTAATAGTGAAGTACTAAGAACTGTTCACAGCCGAGCCCTTTCTTTGTTTCTTCTATCCTCATGCACATGGCTCTAAAACTATCTGCATGAGGTAGTAGCTAGAAGGACAACAGTGACTCTAAATAGAACAATAGTGCTGGTTTTCCCCTCTCTGCGGACCAGTCAGTCACAGGACCATTTATCTAACCCTGTTCTATGATGGAAATGAAAGGAACACAGCCTACAAATACAAGTACCTGTTAATAGTTGTCTGATATCGCCATCAATCGTACTTTGAGACCAGTTTCCGATACTCCAGTTCCTTAGACTTGTGCTTATGGTTCAGAGATGTTAGGTACACACAGAATCTTAAGATGGGAGAACTATTCTGTGTATGGCATGTAGAATCGGCAGAGAGAGCTGGATTACAGACTGCAAGGATGAAGACATGGTGGCAGCCACATCATACCTCAATGATACTTTATAACAGGAAGGAAACTCAAACAAAGTATGAGGAAGGGTAATTGAATTTGGTGCATTTTATTATTCTCATGGATTCTTGTTTACAAAGACTGGAACATTGGTGTCAAGGCCTGGACATCTCCTTAAGGGCTAAAGAATGATTATGCTCATCATCACGTGATTCTACATGATATTCTAACATGAAAATTATATTTTGCCCTTTTATCTTTGGCTCGTTGGATTTGTTTCCCTTTCAAAAACAATTAAGCAAAATGTTGGTGGAGAAGCAGGACCCAGAAATGCACAGGAATGCAGACCAGACCTTGCAACGAGACCATATTCCAACGATCCTGAATTACTGTTAAAACAGCAACTCTTCCTTTGCCAAATCTGACAGAGCTGCTTCATAAGAGCCTTCAAAGTTGATTTTATCCTTTAAAATCCTGTGTCTTCTCGCTGACAACTTCTTGACTCTACTTACAAAGGCTCCCAAGTTTCCCTTCCCATAATTTTCATACAAACGTAATTCACCCAAACATTCTAATGAAACGACTTTTCTACAAGATGGCACAGCTATTAACATTAGCGTTAACTAGAAAATCTGTGGATTCCATCACTCATTTAGTAACCATTCCTAAGAGTCTTAATATGCCAGGTTTTGTGGAAATGCCAGAGGAAATCAAGGCAGGTCATCACTTTCATGATGTGCACTACTTCATAGCAAAGACAACCACTAAGAATGGCATTGATGGGGTTGAGGAGATGCTTGAGTCAGTACATTGCCTACTGCATAATCATGAGGACTTGTATTCTAGTCCCCAGCAACCAAATAAAAAGCCATGTCTAGATAGAAGTCTGCAATCCCAGAAATGGGAAGGAAAGTTAGGGTGGGGAGATGAGAGACCGCCAGATCTTTGGAGCTCATTGGCCCCCCAGTGTAGGCAAATTGATGAGTTTCAGGTTTATGATTAAAGATTATCCTTAAAAATAAAAATGGAGACATATAGGAAGACAGCTGACATTGACATCTGGCCTCTATATATACCTGCACATAAGTACATAACATCCATATGCGCATGTACACACATGTGCATGTACACACATACCAGCAAGTCATTACCACACCCATACATCATACATATTCCTTTTAAAGAATGACACAGAAAATGATTGGCAAACTGTAATGAAATCATAAAAGAGAGACAAAAGGCACAAAAGAACTTCTGGTCTAAACTTAAATCTATAGTTAGATATAGGTTCTATGAGTTACAAACATCAGTACTAAATTACTCAACACTGAGCAGCCTGATGAGCTCTCTCACCTTTCGGATTTTGTCCACATGGAAAGGATTATGCTGTGTCCTCACCTCCCAAAGCACTTAGTTATCAAGAGACTACAACAACAGTGTCTTACACAAAGCCTTTCTGCTTTGAAACAAGTTTGCTTTTGTTCTCTTTACTCCTGCAAGAGTTTGCTAGTGCTATGACTTAGTAGTTCAACAGGTAATTAGTGAGATCTGAATGTGTAATAGATTTGTTACAAGGTTCTGCCTTCGTAAGTAATGCACTGAAGTGGAGTGCGTAGTCCCTCCGATCTATTGTGTTGTCAGGTCACCATGGTGTATGGATCTTCCATTGGTGCCTAGGTCATAGGAGCTGTATGACAGTATATGTTCAGTTGAATTGAATTTTCTTCCTACAAATAATATTATAAGTTTTATATTTAAAAAAATGATTTTTCATCTGAAAGGCTCTACGTCCTTAGACATGCCTATCCTGTGCGCATTATCTGTTGAAATGCACAGGATATCTGTTGAAAGTGTACCTAATAATAGGTCTTTCAAAATTTCAACTTCATGGAAAATGGAATAGCATTTCAAAGATAATTCAACTATTTGTCAATTTTCTCTGAAGAAACATCTGCACTATCTCGTAGTTTTCATGTTTATCACCTGCTGTCTAAATATATGCGATTTTCCACTGTGATGCCTTATCAACGGCTTTTTATGTTTACCTACTCATTCTTATTTCCTTTCTGAAGTGAGCCGATCTTTTTTCTCAAGGTGATAAGTTCCACCAGAAATATTTGCATGCACCCCAAACATCAACTATGTTAACTAAAAATCAGCGCATATTCGGTTCAATCGTCCATGTGTTTGTCCAAGTTGGCATCAATGCTAGCTTGTAAGGCTAAGCAGAATCTTCTGCAGTCCAGTTGTTTTACACACACAAAGTCGGTTCTGATATTCAACTACGCTAGAAGAAAGATGATTTTTATTTTATGTTTACTATCTTGCCTTCTTGTAGTTTTCAATGCAAGCAGGTTTTTTTTCTGTGTCTCACAGATTTGGATTTATCCTTAAATCCAAGTGGGGAAGTGACCAAGCAGATCGGCGATGCCCTGCCTGTGTCATGTACAATATCTGCCAGTAGGAATGCGACCGTGGTGTGGATGAAAGTGAGTTCACGTCTTTGCTGCTGCCCTGCTGCTTAGGATGAGTTCTTTCAGCACCCTTTGTATTTGCCTTTACACTCTAGTGTGCATGTTTATGCTTGGCTTGAATGCTCACATCCATGTGCTATTTCACGCCTCTCCTCTCTGGTGTTTGTCAAACCACAGTAAATTGTAGAGGCACTCAGCTGCACTGTGACATGGCTAATGAGTGGGTTGGAGCTTAGCTTGGTGTGTTGCTTTATGATTATAAAGTGAAGAGCGATCCACACATGCATGCGCACACAGCAGCACATGCAATTATGTACTTTAAGGATGAACCTTTTATAGTACATTTTAACTGCCAATATTTTGACATCCTGCCTGTAGCATCTCTGTGAAAGAAAATGCAGCTTATTCATTACTTTTCCCATCATTTATAGTGAAATCCAGGCAGATAAATCAGAAAATTCGCACGTGAGAGCAGAGGCTCCAGTTCCAGCTTTCTGGAGTATGACGATTGTGCTGCGGACACACCATTCTTGCCTCCCCTTTGGTGTTGAGAAAACTTTTCAGTCTCTAAAAGCAGGTCCTTCTGAATGCTGTGCTCTTTCATGCTAAGTGGCCCTTTCACCTCTAGACCTTAGGAAGCAACTAGAACACTCTATGATCTTTCTTTGGATTTCCTTTGTGAGCTCATGTAGTCATGTAACTCTAAAACAAAGACTGTGTTTTGGGGCCCAGTCATTTCTACATTTGTCGAGTGGGAAAGGATGATGTATAATTGGTGCTTTGAGTCAGGCTTGTCCTTAAAGCAGAAATCCCTGTCCATGTTACCACTGTTTACAGCTTTGGCTAGTGTTCCCCAACACTCATAGTAAAGCATGGACAAGGTCTGCTAACCAGAGGAATTATGAGAAAATAAATATCCACATCATTTGAAACAGGGGTTAAGATTATCTTATAATAATCATGCTGATGTGGGATTTTCCTCTATATGCTGTGAATATGTTTTATTAACATTGGTTAATTAATAAAGTTCTTTGAGCCAATGCTAGAAATCAGAATAGAGATAGAGAGAGAGAATAGGTGTGTGTATGTGTGTGTGTGTGTGTGTGTATGCATTAACCAATGTTAATGCATATATATATATAGTGTGTGTGTGTGTGTGTGTGTGTGTGTGTGTGTGTGTGTTCGTGTGTGTAGTCACAATTGTGGGGCTGGAAAGGTAGCTCAGTGAATAAGAACTCAATCCCTTCATTCAATGCATGAGGATTTTGTGGTAATCCCCAGCACCCACCAGATATTACTGTGTGTCTGAAACCCCAGCATTGGGGTTGAGAGATAGACTCATTCCAGGAGCTCCTGAGCCAGCCACCCTAGCCAAAAATGCAAGCTCCTGGTTCAGTGAAAGACCCCATCCCAAGTCAATAAGACAGATGATACTAGAGGAGGACAAGAGATGACCTGCCTTGGTCCCCATACACTCATACACAGGTGTAGTCATCCACACATCCAGGTGCATGTGCCACAGATTTAAACTGCATCCATGCACACACACACACACACACGTCACTCACAGTGACTAAAAATAAAAATAAATAAAAACAAAAGCTGTGGCCTCTGAAGTAATGCACTCTGCGTTTTACCAGGATAATATCAGGCTCCGATCGAGCCCATCATTTTCTAGCCTTCATTATCAGGATGCCGGGAACTACGTCTGTGAAACTGCTCTTCAGGAGGTTGAAGGGCTGAAGAAAAGGGAATCTCTGACACTTGTTGTAGAAGGTAATGAACTGAATCAGCAGCAATTTTTTTCTTTAAGAATTTGATATTTGGTCTCTTTTAATATTTCAATTGTAATGTCTCAATTGTAACAATATTTTAGGAAAACCTCAAATCAAAATGACGAAGAAAACTGACCCCAGTGGACTGTCTAAAACCATAATTTGCCATGTGGAAGGGTTTCCGAAACCAGCTATACAGTGGACCATTACTGGTAGTGGAAGCGTCATAAACCAAGCAAGTATTTTTTTTTTTCCTCTGTGCTGCCCCTGGTCCCAAGCTGAGTTTTATTTAGGTAACTGAAGTGTAGGCTGGTTTGGTTACCATATAAAATATGCAACATATGCTCAGAGTAAGTACTTGCTGACATCTTAATTTTCTCTGAAGGAGAACGTGCATCAAAGAACACACTTAAATCCCAGGTCCATGGATTTAATCCCAAAACCACTATGTTGTGGTATCTGCTTTTAAAACAATTAAAACTGGATGCTTCTCCATGGTCATTAATTCCTGAGGAACGGATAATTAAATAATTAAGGTATATACTTTTCTGCGTCATAAAATGTACAAGTAGCCGCCATTACTTTGCCTGTTTAACATGTTTAAAGGATATAGCTTATTGAATCTGGACTCCAGGGGTAGTGACCCACATAGTCACTACTTGGAAATACATGGTCCAGTTTGCTTATTAGAAGGCTAGGACCAGAACAAGAATAGCCAAATGTAACATCTAGGTTGTACCCTCCTGGACAATACACGATGTTAATCTAAATGTAATATCTATAGCCTTTGTAAGATACTCCATTAGCCACAAAGATCTTCAACTTACAAATGCTGTGAATATTTTCATCTTAACACAATGACACAGAAAGAGAGAGACAATAAGACAGAGAGAACAAACCAGCCTATTAAAGGGTACAGAGCTTTAATCCCATAAATTAATCTCTTTGGGTGCTACTATAACGTTAGTTAAATTTTCTCTGTAGCAGTTCTCATGTCTGCTTAGATCACTAGAACCGGTTAAAGAGCCACGGGACATGAACTCTCCATTTAAGGTTTCAGCAGACACATATAAAGCAAGAAGATGCAAATGAATTTGAAGCTGAAAACTGCACATTCCCCTGTGGAGAGGCCAGCCACTGGTTCAGCTCATATAATATCATTTGCTAAGCATGGTGGATCTGGGCTCTTGTCTGTGAGTCATACAGATACATTTGCATATGCTCAAGAGCAGAGGGCCTTCAGAGTGGTCACGCTTGAAGCCAATGACTCCTGACCGGATTAAACACATTTTGAGACACGCAAGTAAAAAGTCCATTCCTGGGAGGGCAGGGAGGCAAGGAGACCATCAAGTCTGAGAAGATGCATGCTTCTCTATTCGGGAATAAAGACCCAAATAGCTTACAATATGTAGAAGTACTTTATAGAATCGGATGCTAAAAGTAACGTGCTCAAAGAATATAAATGTTTCCTCCCTGCCCTACCGTTTTTCTGTCTCGTTCAGTCAAGTGTCATTGAAAAAGAGCCTATAGGTACTGATAATGCTGACATGGAGAGTAGACAGAGGAAATGAAAGCACACATAAATCTGATGCATAAATGAATATAATAATGTAAAAGGCCATGCTAAAAGGAAGCACGTAAATTTTTTAGAGACTGAAGTAGCAAGCACAAAGACTTGGGGAGAACAGCAGGTACACATACCACAAGGATAGAAACAATCATGCCATTTTTCATTGTCACAGAGAATGACTTGTGCCTGGCCCCAGGGACGATATGGTATTTTTCTTGTTCTGGGTCTGAGATGATCCATCCGTAATATTGTATTTGCTCCCCCCTCCAAAGCATGATGAACCTACCAGTGTACAGCCAGGAGGTAGCTCCCAGGAAACAGAGGCTATTGCATACCTATCCTCAAGACAGTTACAGTATAGTTAAGAATAAACCCAAGGGAGGAAAATATAGGCCACAGTTCAAGTTAGTGGCCAAGAAAAGATTGAATGCGTACTGGCTTGACTTGTGCTGTATTTGTGTTTAATCCCAAGAATGAACCAACTACATTCTTTCTTTTTTTAATTTTCAAGTCCTTTTCTTTTTTTTTATTCTTCTTATAATTTTATTGTTAAAATGTTTATACAATATGGTACAAACCAATAATTATTCTCATAAATACATAAATAATATTTGTGCAACCATCATAATGACATAACAGTTTTGATATAATGAGGACATAATAATTTAGTAAATGAGCAAAGTCAAAAAGAAATTCAAATAACTCTCAGTTAAAACATTTCTCTGTGAACAAAATGAGTTATGATTTGTAAACTAAGAAATATTGAATTATTTTCATTAATAAAATTAAACATTTTCAAGTATATAATTTCTGTATAATATTAAATAGGATGATGAAGAAATGAAATAATATTCTGAGGGGTAAAATCTCTGATATCTATGGAAGGATACTCTGGTTAAAGAAATTCAATACCCAAATCAAACAAAGATCCAAAAATATTAATCCCACAATGGGAGAATCAGAAAAATGAATAAAACAAGATATGAGCTGGAGAAAGAGTTAAATCAATTTGCAATGGAAAGTATGCAGTCAGAACTTTGGAGTCAGAGCACTTCATGATAGGAACATGACAATGACAGTGATTAAGAGGCTTGACCTGCTGTTCAAACACAAGGGAAGATGACAGGGTTGAACGGCAATCACAGATGAGAGAAACTTGAAATTAAAGTTGTTAATAAAGGAGGCTGATGAAGGGTCATTGTGTAGGCAAACTAGGAGGGCCTTCCCATACATTTTAATATAAAACTGGAGTTAGGAAGTTTGTTGCAAGAAATAAAGAATTAAATAAATGACTTTGGTCATCCTGCAGAGAAGTTACTATTGGAATGGAGCAAAGGAAACGTGGATTTCAGGTCAGAGATAGCTGTCATGGGTCTTGTGTGGGATAGTGTCAGTTTAAAATAAAATGGGGCTAAGAGGCTTTGAGAAAAATCAGTTTCTGATCATTTGCACATGAAAAGAAAGAAGGAGCAACCACCATTTTGATTGAAGTAAGAGAC
>PVIU01020493.1:0-26296 GCA_004026605.1 Ondatra zibethicus
GTGATGGCTGGTTGATCCCTGAGGATTTGTAGGGGCATGGTTGGGGAGGTTTCCCACGGAATCTGGCCAGCCTTGAGGCTGTGCCCATCTGAGCCGGGTGATGGTGTTTTCATGGCCTCAGTCTTAGCCGTTCCTCCATGAGAGACTGCCAAAGGGGCACTGAGGCGAGGGAAAGGCATACTGAGTGGTGGATCCAGCAGGGAAGGAAAGTTCCAGGTGTCCTTTCAGATCTGGCTGCTGTCCCTCTGTCCCCTCAGTTTCACTTCCCCATCCAGGGTTGGCAGAGACTGTGGGGCCGGCCTCACACATGAGCAGGGACTGAAGACAGAGCAGCTGGGGTCTAAGTGGCCCCTGATCCCAGACACAGGGAAGGCAATGAGAACCGGGGCCAGAATGATACTTGAGCTGCTAGGAAACTCAGAAGCTCCCAAGACCTGCTGGGAGTTGAGTGTGCACGTGTGTGTGATGGTTGGGACCTTATGGTGGGTGGGAAACATGGGGGACTGTGTGTGTGGCCTTGATGGGGAGTAGGAGCTTAGGGTGAATGGGCTGAAGGCAAGAACAGGAATGTGCCTGCTTCCACATGGCCCCAGTGAGCTCACGTTTGCACTGGAGCTGAGGGCCATTTCAGCAGAGACTCCCTGGGGCAGGGGTAATGGTAGAGGGACAGCTGTGCTGTGCTCCTCCTTATATCACCAGTTCTCCATGGCTACAGGTGATGCAGGGGCTTTGGGCCAGATGACCTGCAACCTTGATTCCTCAGACAAAGCCCTTTAGTAAAGACACAGGCTTACCAAGGTAGGACAGAAGAGTTCTATAGGTGACACTGTCCTTGCTGAATCCCAGTTACCAGGAGGAGGTCCCCTGCCAGTGTGCTTGTGCAGGATGTTGGACATGCCAGGGATATGATGCCCCATGGAAAAGGGCGGGAAGTCACAGGGCCAAGGTGTGCTGGTAAGATGATGTCCTCTTGGTCACGGGTGCCCAAGGAAGCAGATACTAGCTCAAAATTCAGGCGTCTGTGCACACAGCAGGCCTGGTGTAGGCGAGGAATCTGAGCACTAAGGCTACAAGTAGCAACAGCTGTCCACTGACGGGGTCATCCGAGTGCACACTTAGTACCTCCCTGGGGCCCGCATGCCTCTCACACTCCTCCCAATAGTGACGTTCATCTGCCTCAGCCCTCAGGACTAAGTCCTCTGAGCTGGCTTCTCTAGTCAAGGAGGGAGGGGACACTGTTGTTTCATCCTCTGTTCACATCTCCGGGATCAAGCTTGGGTGCTGAAGTCACTGTCTGGGTTGGAGGAAAGGCCACGGGCAAGGCTGGGCTGTGTGCAGCTGTGTCCAGGAATTAGAGGACTCCATGCACTCACATCTGTGTTGTCAATCCACGCCACAGTATGGTGGTAAAGTGCTGGTGACGGCTCTGAAGCCAGATGGACAGGCCCCAAGCCTGACCCTGTGCCACTGAGGAGGGGCATATTTAATTTCTGTATAGGGACAGAAATAGACCCTACCGTGGAAGCTGTGAGGAGCCCAGGAGATGCCTGAAGGAGACTGCTATGGTTTGGTGTGAAATGTGGTCTCCAACTGGAGACACTGTTTTGGAAGACTGTGGAACCTTTAAGAGGCAAAATCTTGCTGAAGGAAATAAATCACTGTGGGTGCACACCTTTAGTCCAGCACTCAGGAGGTAGAGGGAGGTGGATCTCTGTGAGTTCGAGGCCAGCCTGGTCTACAGAGCGAGTTCCAGGACAGCCAAAGATACACAGCAAGACCCAGTCTTGGGGGAGAGGAGAGGGGCATGCATGAGATTTTAAAGAAGATATCACTTTTAATTTTAATTATGTGTGTATGTGCATCTTAGGTTTCTGATGGTGTGAGGATGTCACAGGGTAAAGACCCAGAGAGCACTCAGTTCAACCGAAGTCTGAATTCAGAAACACTTCTCAAAGAGCAGCCTCAATGCATGTACAAGCTTTCAAAGGCAAAGAACACAAAAAAAACTACACCCTGGTTGGCAGTTTTAGGGGGAAGTAAAGCGAGCAAGCAGTTCAACAGAAGCCAAAACCACACAGTTTGTTGGGGCATTTCAACCCCACCATTTGAGAACAGAGCTGGGCACTTTCCCACAGGGCTTTCATGGCAGGGCTGAAAAGGGGAGGAGTCAGTTTCAGGTTAAACCAAAGCTGAGACAAGATGGAGGCAACCTGTCCCATCACAATAAAAGACACGAGCAAAAGCAACTTGGGAGAGGTTGATTTCAGCCTCTCAGGTCACACTCCACCACTGAGAGAAGTCAGGGCAGGAGCTCCTGCAGGCAGGAGCCGAATCAGAGGCCATGGAGAAGTGCTGCTTACTGACTAGTTCTTTAAAAGCTTCATCAGCCTGCTTTCTTACAGAACCCAGGGCCACCTGCCCAGACGGAGCATTACCCACAGTGAGTTGGGCCTTCAATCAAAAAAGCACCCTACAGACTTGCCCACTGCATTCTCTCTCCCCTCTCTTCTCTCTTCCTACCTACTCCCAGTGTGTGTGTGTGTGTGTGTGTGTGTGTGTGTGTGTGTGTGTGTGTGTGTGTGTGTGTAGTCAGGAAAGGGTGTCAGTTCCTGGAAACTGATGTTACAGATGGTTGTGAGCCATCCTGTGTGGGTGCTGGGAACTGGATTCAGGTCCTTTACAGGAGCAATAAGCACTCTTAACTGTTGAGCCATCTCTCCAGAACCTCATTGACTTCATTTTCATATGCCAATGTATACATGTGTGTGACATGCATGTGTGGGTGCTCACAAAGACCAAAAATCAGCATCCGAACCCTGGATTCTGAGGCATGACAATGAGATGTTCAGAGTGTGAGGAGAGCACACCAAAATCTCACAGGGGTGAAAACCAAAGAGAATGGAAAAAAGCCCAAAGTTGCTTTTCGAAGGGAAATTTAATTTATTGTTGGAGACAGATGGTTTGTGAAGGATTCAAATGGTGTCCCTGGTATTTTTTAGCGGTATGATCTCAGGGTCAGCACCAATGTCTCTGACTTTTTTCCCTTGTCTTTGTAGCTGGGATAATGCTGGCCTCCCTCCTAGAGAACTAGCTGATTAAATCCACAAAGCTCAGAACAGTGTGAGACCTTGGGAAGGGCTGGCTGTGGCTCAGCTCTATTGTCTCATCATTACTATTGTTAAAGGGAAGCAGCATTGCTTGCTGTCTACCGCAGCAGCTGTAAAATAAATATAATGGAAACACTGTGGGTGGTTTCAGCCAATGTCTATGGCCTGCAGGGGACTTTAAACCAGTGACCTGTGATCTTCATTTCTGAGGGTGATGTCAGAGAGATGCTCACAGGACAGAAGCAGACTTGTGCCTTGACCTGAGTGGATCTGAAGAGGCTAAAGAGAAAGGACTTTCCCAATAGCACTCTCTGGGAGTGACTGGTCTATCAGCTTCCAAAGGCTGTCTTTAGGAGGCACTAAGATAAGGCCAGAGATAGTCAAGAATCACAGATGGTCCCACTGGTCAAGAACTGAGTTTATGTCGCTTGCCAGCCATGCATCTTAGGTCGGCTTCTCCACCTCTCAGAACCTCAAGGGCTCATCTCAAGATGAGTTAAACCAGATGTCCCTCATGGGCTGCTTTGGAGAGGGTGAGGTGATGAGGTCAAGATTTAACGTAGTTCTGGCATAGGCCCAAACCCAGTGTCACCCTTAGTGAGTCAGGGAGGCTTCAAGGCTGTATCAAGCCAGGCGGAGGGAGAGTGGAAGGGAAGGGTGGGCCTGAAGGCGTGTTTTGAGTCGCAGTGTGCAGGTTTGCTCTCCACAGGCAGCTGAAGTTTGCATATGAGCTTGCTGTTTGCAGAGGCTGGGAAAGTTGCTGGAGGGGTCTAGGAGCCTGTGATGAGGTCAGAGGAGCCTTGGTGGCTTGCACTGCTGTCATCCAGGGGCCAGAGGGGATCCTGTGGGAGCCGCCTAACAAGCAGGAGAGGTGGCAGAGGTGGACTGTGAGCCCACGCTGGCTGAGCAGAGCACCCAGACGTGACGGGAGGAACGAGGGGTCTGCCCAGGCCTCTCCACATGCCCGCGTGGCCAATTTGCTGGTGACCCTGTACCAAGCTCTTAACCTCAAGGTCTCAGAGTTGCTGTCTGTAAAGCGATGAAGGGCAGACTACCATTGCTGCACTACAGAAGGTTCCAAAAGAGGAGGCTCAGGGCACAGAGTGGGAGCTGAGGTTCAGGTGTAAAATCCAGCACACTCCGGCCACCCTGGGGGTCTTACATTGGCCCCAGGGTGAAGCATGGAACCATGGGAGCTCAGTCTTGTGTTGGGACTGGGATTCTGATGTGTGCAGAGTTTGGTGATAGAGAAGTGGAAGCATGAATTGAAGGGGAGAATTCCCATCTGTGATGCTCCTCTGTCCCACAGGGTACCTGGGAGGGGCAGAGCACAGGAGACACAGTCTAAATGATCAGGGTCTGATGTCATTCACAGCTGGCATGATGCTGTCCTCTTTACTCTGGGCAAATGTCCCTCTTCCTTGAGCCTCTGTCTCCCCATCTGTAAGACGGGGGTGATGGCAGCATTTGGGATAATTATATTATGGGGTACATTGTTGGACATTTGCCTGGCTTCCGGAAGGGCTTCATCCATGATAAATGCTAGTATTATCAGGCATTGTGTGTTGCCGTTGGTCCTTTTGTGTAGTGGCAGGACCAGGAAAGTAGAGAGATATCACAAAGGGGTTGGGCAGGCTCTGGCCAGGGTGCCAGGAGCCCAAGGGTTAAATCTCCATGGAAACAGGCATGCATTATTTACGTGGCCTAATGAATAAAACATTTATGTGGTAGGCTAATAAATTCCCTCACACAAAGCAAAGTAAGCTATGATTTAAATATTGGCCTCTGCTGGCTGGCTGAGTTATGGGACCTGCTCACAGGGACCCTTTTGCTTTTATGCCTCCTTCTACTGGAGCGGGGGAGGAGGAGTGCACAGGGAAGGGGCAAAATCTTTCTACTAAGTGGCTTTTGTGGCCTGCTATCCAGTGACCCAGTGCTGGGGCTCCGTCCCTCCCAGCCTAAGGCTGTGTACCCTGAAGGGCTTTCCAAGAGCCAGAGCTGTGGATTGGGTGACAGGTAGGACTGATCCCTACCCAGGGGACTGACTTTTATATAGGACAGAGATGGCCAGAGGTAGGTAACCTGCTAGAGTCTCCTGCAGCAATGGGTCACATTTCTGGAGCATAAGGGGCTCAAAGCTGGGCATTGGGTAGGGTGAAGGGGCAGAGGAGCCAGACACAGAGAACAAGAACAATGGGGGAGAGGAAGAGATAGCAGTACTGAACTCGGGGTACTGAACTTAGCAGGAGAGCGGCAGAGCCTGGGGAGAGTGGAGTGGCTCCCCTCTGGCTTCTCCTGCCCAAGGCTGTTCCTTGCCTGGGGTCCTGCCCACTACCTCCCCTCTTGGTCTTCTGCTTCTATGCATCTCTCTCCTTCAGGTTAATAAGGCCCTCTTTTTCCCTCCCTCCCTCCCTCTCTCTCTCTCATATTTTCCCAGGTTAAACTTTCACTACACCTCTGTCATTTGCATCTCCACCCACCCCCACCCCCCCATCTAGGGGTCCCTGTTTATTCACTCCGGTATGTGGATATCCCCACTGAAGAAGAGATCTACTGAGGGCTACAGGTACCTTGGGAAAAGGTACCCATGTTTGCATCCCTGGGTCCCCTTGGCCTTCTCAGTCCCCTTGGCCTTTCTTTCCTTGGAGAAATGGAAGCATAGAATATGACCTGGGATCTGGGGGATCCTTAAAGAGGGACCCAAGCTCTCAACAGACTCTTCACAGGGGATGAATCCCATGGCTGCTACGTGGTAAAGTAGAGGAAGGTGATAGTCTGGTCCAAAGACTCAGTGTAGACCCCACTTCTCCTGCTATTGGAGTCCTAGCTGGGGAGGGGTCTGGGCTGCTGGAGATGGCAGAAGTGTCCCCCTGGGACGTTCTCTGTGTAGCATCTTTAAGGGCTATGATATCCACCATGGGCACTGGGCTCTGTATCTGGCCCTGTGCTGGGATGTCAGACAGCAAGGTAGGGCAGGCAACACTGTGTCTCTCCTTCTGCATCTTTCAAAGGTGCTGGCTTGAGCTTGCTCATCACTGGCGGTCCTGGGTGGTGCTGGCTTCTCTCCTGCCAGCATTCCTTCAGAAACTGCTGGACCACATAAGGGCTGGGCCTGACATCATACCTGCCACTGTCTTTGAGTTAAAGCTGCCACAGACTAGCCCAGACACAAGAGAGAAGAAGAAACAAGAGCCACCATGCTGGGAAAGTGGCAAGTAGGCTCAGTAGGGGCTGGGGGTCAGGGACGGCATTTTGGAGGCAAAGGATTCCCTTATATCCAGTGTCTAGGTGGAAGTGAAGTCCCTCTTCTTCTCCATGGGCAGGGTGTGGTTATGGGCTCACAGAGTAGACCCTCTGGGGTTCAAATTTCGTCAGCTCTCACCAGCTGTGGTCCCTCCTCTTCCGCAGCTGTTGTGTGACTCTTCCCCAGGGACACACAAACAGACATCTGCTTACCTCGAGTAGGACATGGTTTCCCCCAGTCCTGCTTGGAGAGGCAGTGAGTCTGTGGGAGCTGTTTGCAGGAGCCTGGGTGGCAGAGGCAACAGCATCACTAAAAGGCCCACTCCTCCAGCATGAGTGACAGCTCCCGAGAGCTGCATCCAGGTCTGGGATGGGAGACTGTCCCCAGACAAGCCCGGATGTTGTCTTTCCAGGAAGTGAAGGCATGCCAAAACTTCAAAGGGGGATCAGGACTCACAGGGAGACCCGAGACACACCTGCTGGTCACAGTGGCAGTGGGTGACACACTGCGAAGTTCAAACTCACCATTCATGATGGCATGAAACAGGCCAACCCAAACCAGAATAAAACAAGGCAATGCCCACAGGGCAGTTTGGAAGGTGTTGGTTGGGCATGGAATTACTTTAAAAAGAAAAGTAAAGTAAATAGAAAGAAGGAAGTGCCCACCTTGGCACTAACTGGCAGGTGTCATCTTTCTGCTATGGATGTGGTCTGCCTGGCAAGGGAGGAGGCAGTGAGACTGCGAGTGTTTCCCAAGCTTTAGTGAAATAAAGGCTCTCAGCAGTGACTTCAGTCACTTCAAACACACAAGAAGAAATAAACACGTTCTCTATCTCTGTCTGTCTGTTTTTCCCTCCCACCCTCTCTCTCACTCCCCCCGTCTTTTTTTTCTTCTGGGGATCAACCCAAGGTCTTGCATATTCTATGTAAGCACTCTAACCACTGGGCTATAACCCTAGTCATTCTGGGTTTGTAGTTACTTTGTTAGCGAGGCTCTTGCCATGTAGCGCAGGCAAACTTTGAACTTGCTACGTAGCCCAGGCTGGCCTCAAGCTCACAATTCTGCCCCTATCTCCTAAGTGCCGAGACCATAATAGGTCTATTATTCACTCATACATTTTGGTGTGAAACATATGTGTATGTGCATATGCCTATAGAAGCCAGAGATCAACATCGGGTGTCTTCAACTCTTTCCTTCTCCACTTTATTTTTTAAGACAGGGTCTCTCACTGAACCTGGAACTCACTGATTCATCTGGGCTGACTATCAGTAGTCTTGGGGATCCTCCTGTCTCTCTGCCCCTCCCTAACAGTTCTAGACTTATAGCCATTTATCACCATGGCTGGGATCCAAATTCAGGGCTTCTAACTTTACAGCATGTGTTTACTAACTGAGCCATTTCTACTGCCCATAATATACTTCTTGATGGAAGTGTGCCATGACACTTGTGGACTAAGGTGGACAAGAAAACCATCAACTATGGTCAAGCCTCTAGATCTGCTGCCAGCTGACAGAAAATGAAGTGGGTAGATGGACGTGGTGTGGAAAATGGCATAGGTAAAGTTAGAAAACTCCATTTGTTCATATAGGAGAGGTTTAGCTCAGGCTTCACTAATAAATCCTCCTGTCTCAGTCTCCTAAGTGCTAGGATCACACTCAGATCTATAATTTGTCTTAGATGTGATTGCAGCATTTGATAATTAAATAATTAAAAATCTAGAAGAAGCCAGGTATGATGGCACCTGTGATTCCAGCATGGGAGAGACAGAGCCAAGTGGATCTCTGTGAGTTCTGGGCTAGTGTGGTCGATGTAGTGAGTTTCAGACCGGCCAAGACTATATAATGAAACTCTGTTTCAGAATCAAAAAAACTGTAAGAGGCACAGCTAAAATAATGAATGAGCTGGAAGGATTCTGGGTATTTGATTCAGAATTATGTAGGGACAGGAAAGGGAATCCCTGTAGAGTGAGATTGTATGAGCTGAGGATTTTTAAAGCTGGGACAAGGCTCATGGTTTTTTATGACAAAACACTTTTCCATTTTTCTTTCTTTTTCTCACTTCCTCCTCATTGTTGCTGTGTTATGGTGTGAGCACCAATGTGCACATGTATGAATGTGTGTGCACATGTATGAATGGAGGCCAAGGGTCAGCATCAGGCACCTTCCTTGGTCCCTTTCCACCTTGGTTTTTGAGATGAGGTCTCTTACAGAAGCCAGAACTCATGGGTTTGGCTGGGCTGGCCGACCAGCAAGTTCTCAGGGTCCTTCTGGCCCTGCTTCTGCAGGGCTGGCATTGCGAGTGTACCAACAAGCTTGGCTTCTTAGCAGACTCTGGGGATCTGAATTCAGGTCTTCACACTTGCACGGTGAGCATCTTACAGACTGGGCCATTGCTCAGTCCCACAGTAACATTTATAATTATTAACATTGAAATTGGAAATTTTGTGTAATCAACTTGAGTTAAAATTTTAAAAGAAAGAAAGAAAGAGAGAAAGAAAGAAAGAAAGAAAGAAAGAAAGAAAGAAAGAAAGAAAGAAAGAAAGAAAGAAAGAAACTAAAATTCTAGTGAAGTCAGTAGCCCTGGTCGACCCCTCATCTCATGTGGGAAGCCTGGGTTCTTCCCTCCTGCCTTCCAGGGAAAGGCTGTGCTCCTCTCCAGGCACCTTCAGTCGTTATTTTCTCTATGGGCTCAAGTGCACATGGCCGTGCTGCAACCTTTCTCTTAACTCTCCCAGGCGTCTGTGCAGTTGAAGTTTGGTGAGGCTTTTCTCACTGTACTCAGTGCTGAGTGCTGTGTTTACGAGGTCCATGACTATGCATGCGACCCTTCCTACCACCAAATGTTCAGACTGGGAAGCATCAGAGAGGGTGAGCAGCCTGCATTAACGTCACAGGAAAATAAAAAGACCAACAATCATACCTGTAAATAACCATATCCTCTTCCATGGGACAGAGAGTCTGGGTTCCCTTTGGTGTGTGTGTGAACTAGGTGGGAACATTTTCAAAACTACAGGACTTATATATTGTGATATCAGCATGAGAACTTGGGGCTAAACAAAAAAGGAAAGGTTATGGTTTGTGTCAAGTTGACAGGGGTCAGCTGTGCTTGACATAAGGGTCATTGTTTACTTGACATAAGCCAGAGTCATTTGGAACCTGAGGAAACCTCAACTGAGAAAATACCTCCAACAGATTGGCCTGTAGGCATGTCTGGGGGTATTATCTTAACTAGGGATTGATGTGGGAGGGTCCAGTCCAGCCCACTATGGGTGGTGCCACCCTTAAGCAGCTGGGTGAGCTGCTGAGCAAGCCATGGAGAGCAAGCAGTGCTCTGTGGTCTCTATTTCAATTTCTACTTTCAGGTTCTTGTTGACTTCCTTAGATGGACCGTGGTTGGGACACGTAAGCCAAATGAATCCTATCCTCCCCAAGTTGCTTTTGGTCATGGTGTTTAATCACAGCAACATAAAGCCCTCTAGGACAGCCATGTAAGCTGCTTGTTGGCTCAGAGAGGACCAGACCGTCCTGCTTGCGGAAGCCTTTGTGCAGAGACAGGTCAAGGGTCCTGAAAGCAAGCTGCAGCTGTCCCAGCCAGCACCCACCATAGCTGCTCCAGCTGAGCTCCAGCAGCTGGGTCAGCTAACAGTGTGTGGAGCAGGAGCATGCCTTTTGCTAGCTGCTCTCCTCCCTGCTGTGACAAGACGACATTTGCCAGTGACTGTTGTCCTCTTTTTTAATGGTTGCTACCTTTTAAGCTATGATTATCCCAGTCAGCAGCGGCCACACTGCCACCACGAGCAGCAGGCTAGGCCGCAAGAGCCGGAGCCTGAGGAAATTGTTCCCTCAGGCACCCACCTTTTCAAAGCTACTAAGAGAACTTATCTAAGTCTCTGTCCTGCTAAGGAACTCCAGATTCAAAGGTTGAGGTAGAATGCTGCTTCCCAGAGAGCTGAAGAGCAGGCAGCTCAGCTCCTCCACGAGAGTCCTCTCCCCTTTCCTGGCCCCTCCTTAGAATCCCTTCTCCACCTGGCTCCTCCCACAACCTCCTGTCAGCCAGTTGCTGACGCGGCCTCCAGACCACAGGTGAATTGTATTTAATCAAACACATCTTTGCATCATCAAACAAATGTTCCAGAGCATAAACAAAAGTAACACACCTTAAAATAATATTCTACAACAAGAGACAGCTTAAGGGAGGGAAGGCTTGTTTTGACTTCTGTTTCAGAGGGTGCAGTCAGTCCCTCATGATGGAGTTGGGAGAGGCAAGGCATAGAGAAGCATCTCAACCCACGGTAGCAGGAGCAAATGGTAAAGTCTCTTCATGCCATGTCACCGAGGAGCAAAGACAGGCTGGAACCCAAGATGGATGTAACTGTTAAAGAACCACCCTAGTGACACACTTTTGCCAGCTGAGCTCCACGCCTCACAACCCCCAAGCTCTTCCAAATAGTGCCACAAACTGGGTACTGAGCATTCAAACATGAACCTAAAGGTGACGTTCAGATTCAGGCCCAAACAGGCCTACCTCTGAGCCCTGTCCCCGGGTTCCACCATACTGGATCATGAAGGTTGTAAGAGCTGGTGTTTTAAGCCAGTGCACGTGGAGTGGTTTGCTCCATACCAACAGAAGTTTGGCAGGCATACTTACAACATTGTTAGGCTCTTAAGCCTTTAGCTGTAGAGGTCAGAGGTCATCTGGAGAGTACCTGGGGTCTCGAAATGGCAGATGGCTTTTAGAAGACTAGTTAAGACGATTGTGGGCTTTGCTAACAGTCACCCAGCTTCCTGGGTCTGCAACTAACCAGCTGGGTGACCTAGAGTCTTGTGTGTCTGTTTGAGTCTCTCAGCGTGTTTATGTCTATGTGTATGTGGGTGACTGTGTATGTGTCATGCGTGTAGGGGCCTGAAGAAGTCATTGAATTCCCTGGAGGTGGAGTTGCAAGTGGTTGTGAGCTGTTGGACATGGGTGTTGGGAACCGATCTCGGATCCTCTGCAAAGCAGTTAACACTCTGAGCCACGCGTCCATCTCTCCATCCCCATCATGAACACTCTTAGCCACGTGTCCATCTCTCCATCCCCATCACGAGCACTCTTAGCCACGCGTCCATCCCTCAATCCCCATCATGAGCACTTTTGAGACACGCGTCCATCCCTCCATCCCCATCACGAGCACTGTGAGCCACACATCCATCCCTCCATCCCCATCACGAGCACTCTGAGCCACGCATCCATCTCTCCATCCCCATCACACCCTTTACATAAAGGGTGTGACCATGTGTAAAGTGACTGTGTTCCCAAAGAACTGTCCTCAGAATTGAAAGACAGAGGCAAAGTGGTTGAATTGTGTGTGTCACACAACTGCCCAGTTATAAGTGTCGGGGAACCTGGTGGGATTTGATGCTGTTCACTGTGGGTCATATTCTAGCACAGACTCCTAAAGTAGATCAGCAGTCTATATATCACACCTGTTGTCTAGTCTCAGCTCCCAGGCCAGGAAAGTTTGCTTTTCTAATTGTTCTTCAAATGTAAACCACACAGAGAATCTTTAAAAGCAAGCATGATGTCAGCTAGCAGAGTGATGATGTTGACTAGATCTTCTTTGAGGCAAAGACCATAAACAGAGTGACAGCCAGCCACCAGGATGATCCTGGGGCCAGCAGAGAGCACGGAGTTAGGGAGACAGTAGGGCTGCTCAAGCCTGCCCTGAGGAGGGGTTCTGAGAACATTTATCTGTCCACCCCTACCCCTTCCAACTTTCAGTATAATATAATAGCCTTACATTGGATTTTTGTAAAAAATAACATAAATGGAGACTTTATTAGATTTAACTAATAAAAAGGGGGATGGGCTGAAGATCTATGGATTTAGGTGTCCTCAGAGGATCCTGAAACTAGCACCCCACGGACAGCAAAGGATGATTGAACTATTAAATGCAATTTTACTTACCTGTGTATGTATGTGTGCATGTGTGTGCATGCATGTGTGTGTGCGCGCATGCATGCATGCATGAGTGCAAGCCAGGGGTTGACATCAGGTATTTTCCCCCAACTTAGTTTTTGAGACAGGGTCTCTCAGATGGACGTGGGCTCGCTGATTTGGTGGGAGTCCCATCTCTGCCTCCCCACCTGAGCGTGGGTTCTCGGCGCCCACATAAAACCACAGGTGCTGTGCTGCACCTGTAACTTGAGTGTAATTCAGTTTGAACTCAGGCCATCATACTTGTGCACCAAGAACTTCGCTGATGGAGCCATCTCCTGGTCATCACGGACTTCATCTTTAAAAGACTATGTGTGGCTTACACTCCCTTTTTCTTTGGGGGGACCTGATGAGAAAAAGAAACATTTGTGTAAATTGCTTAGCATAGTGCCCAACACTGGAAATCCTTCAGGGAAAATTCCTCTTTGGCTGCCATCTTGAGCAAGTGGAGTTTAAAGCTCAGATATAGGCAGGGTGGTGCCAGGAGTCTGCCAGATGGTTCTAGAGCAGTGGTTCTAGAGCAGTGGTTCTCAACCTGTGGGTCGCAATTCCTTCGAGGGGTCGAATGAGCCTTTCCGGGGGGGGGGGAGTCGCATGTCAGATATCCTGAATATCAGATATTTACATTACAATTCATACAGTAGCAAAATTACTGTTATAAAGTAGCAACATTTATGATGGGGGGTGTCACACAACATGAGGGATTGTATTAAAGGGTCCCAGCATTGGGAAGGTACAGAATCACTGCCCTAGAGGAAGGCAGCTGACTTTCTCTGTTCTGTGACTGTGCTAAAACACTGACCAAAAGCAACCTAGGGGAAGAATGGATTTATTTGGCTTACACTTCCAGGTCGTAGTCTATCTCTAGGGCTCGTCAGGGCAGGACCTAGAAGGCAGGCCTGCTAGCTGTTCCACGTAGCATTGCTTCTAATCAGGGAACTCGCTCATAACCAAGGGCACACACCTGAAACTAGAGAGAAATGCTGCTTGCTGGCTTTCTCATGGGCTTATGCTTAAAGAGCTTTCTTATACAGTCCAGGACTGCCTGCCCAGGGAATGGCACCAGCCACTGTGAGCCAGGCCCTCCTACACCAATTAACAATCAAAACAGTGGGGGGGGGGGAAGCATGACAATAGGCACACCCACAGCCATGCCCACAGGCCAATCTGATCTAGACAGTTCCTCAGTTGAGACTCTCCTCAGCTGACCCTAGGCTGTGTCACAGGGTCATCTGACCCTAGGCTGTGGACAGTTAAAACAACTGAAAACTTTGGGCTAGCTTCAGCTAGGAGTTGGTAACCTTGGGTTGCTTTTCTCAGGCCACCACCTCACCTTCATAACGGCCCATAAATAAACTATCATCCTCTTTATGGACAGATGGAGAAACCAAGGCTCGGACTAGTGATGCAGCTTCCTGGGGTTCATACAACTGGTTTGGGTAGAGCATGAGCCTGCCTGCCCTCCTCTGACTTTGGCTTTAATGTGAACACTGCGGTCCTCATGCTTTTGCAGAAATCACTATTGACTGGGTCCTTTCTTTTCCTTCCCATGGTGTGTGTGTGTGTGTGTACACATGTGTGTGGGTGGGTGCACTCACCTGGATGGATGTGCATGGAGGGCAGAGGTTAACATCAGGATGTTTTCTTCCCGTGGTGTGTGTGTGTGTGTACACATGTGTGTGGGTGGGTGCACTCACCTGGATGGATGTGCATGGAGGGCAGAGGCTAACATCACTCTGCACCTTTATTTTATTTTATTTTACTTTCGAGACAGAGTCTCTCACGGAACTCGGAGCTCTCTGAAATAGAGACTGGCTGGCCAAGAAAGCCTGCAGGATTCACTGGAGTGACAGGCACACACCACCATTCCCAGCTTCTGGCCCTCCTGTGAGTTCTGGGGATTCAGTGCAGGCCCTTGTCCTCCTCTGAGCTTTCCCCAGTGAGCCGTCTCCCGTTCTCCCTTTGGGTTTTCTGTTCTTTTGATATAGGTCTCACGAGGCTGGCTTTGAACTTCTGATCATCCTGCCTCCACCTCCTCAATGCAAGGATTACAGGCACCTGTCACTCAGCTCCTTCTACACCAGACTTGCAGAGGCACAACTTTACTTAAGCAAGTAGAAATGGATGCCTGCCCACAAAGACACAGCCACATCTGTGGTTTCCAGTGTTATTTGTTAAGTTCATCAAACAGCGCAGTTCTAGTGCGCTAATGTCCATCTCCACAGCTCATTGGCTTTTGTGGAAGAGAGAGTCTCAGCTCTCATCTCACCGTCTCAATGAGAAAGGCAGCCCTTCAGCCAGCTCAGGGAACCCTGGGTTTCTCACCCCAGAAAGAGCCATAAAACACGCTGGGCACGGGAGCATGCGCCCATTTGACAAAGACAATTTGATTTGTCCATAGCTTCTAAAATATTCATCCCCCTTTGATGGACTATCGTTTTATAAATATAGATTATCATTAGCTGACACCAGCGGTGCTCTGCGGGTTGACCCAGTGCCACACCACCGGTAGGAGCAGGGGAAAGACGGCCAATAAAACAGATCATTATCTCTGTCTGTGGATCCTGATCTGTGTCGTTTGACTCATTTGCAGAGCAAGGGTCAGTGGCTCACACCAACTGCAGCTGTTTGTGCCTTTCACAGCCTGGATGCCCCTGCTGGGGAGAATGGAAGGATGTTTTTCAAGTTCAGACCTGGGGAGGGAAACGGGACACATAGGGCGCCAGAGAAAAGAAAGGGCGGCAGGAGGGGCTGGGACTTTGGGTTTCTGGAGAGACACTGGAGCAGCAGTGCTGGGAGGCATGGGCTCGAATGAGACAGATTCACCTTTGAGGCGCCCTGGCTATGGGACAGAGAGACAAGCATGTGAAACTCTCTGAGTCTCAACTTACTCATCTATATGTGGGTATTAAACTCAAACCTGTCTCCTAGGAGATGGCTCCGCTCCTGTTTAAACTCATGGCCTGTCGCTGTAGCCCACAGCCATTATTACTCTCCATTGCAGTGATGGTGGTGTCTCACGAGTTACTAGACCTCCCTGAGGCATAGGCCCTTCATAGACAGCAGTCTCCAGTAGTATACATTATCAATGACGGCAATTGTTGATGGGACACGTTGGTTGGTGCACTGTATGCAGCCTGGAGGGCTGTATTTTTTTAGTTCCATGTAAGACAGACAGGGTAGACAAGGAGGGCTGACCCAGAGAGCTCTGACCCAGAGTTCTCTGAGGTAGTCAGAAGACAGAACGTGTGGGCCCAGGCCCAAGAGTGGCTCAAGGTGTCGTGTTGAGACGGGCCCATCTGTTTCAGTCTTGTTTTACCGTGTCAACCCTTTTTCCTGGGCATTCTAGACCTTGGTAGAACCTGAAAGAGATTCCTAGTGTGGGTGATGGGGTGTGTGAACTTAGCGGACTCCTGCCCCAGAGCTCTGTGCTTGCTGTAAGGGAATGAGTGTCAAGATGGAGAGGGGTGTGTCTGCATCATATGAGTGGAATATACAGCTAGGGATGGAGAAAGAAACAGATGTGAGCTTTCTCCCAGCAGATGGCCCAAGGGAGGAAAGGATTTGTGGAGAACTGAGGAGTGGAGACTGACAGAGAATGCTCCATCCAAGAGCAGCTGTGAGTTCAAAGAGGGTGGTGCAGCCCACAGGATAGGTGACCTAGAACCTTCCCAGGTGCTCAGCAGGGAATCCCTATTGTTTCTAGAGACCTGCGCCCAACAGTAATGCCAAAGCCACTTCTTTACTGGAGAGACAACCTTAGGGGAACTCAATCCCAAAGTTTATTTAAGAGGGGGAAAAAAACAACATCCAGAGACAAGGAGTGTTACACCACTGTCAAGTATTAGATGTCGCCATCAAGAAAAAAAAAATTACATCCCGTCCTGACGAGCGACTAATCAAGGCAAGGCGAATGGTCCTGCAATAAATTACGCGGGCACGAAATAAACCACACAAACAGACCGATGATAATAAATGTAAATTATTTCTCTGAAGAAATTTTCCTGGTCTATGAGTAATTCGAACCATCAGGAAGGCGTCTTCCTTAACATTAATTACAGAAGATGACAAGCGGGCTGATGACTACGAAGGCTCATTATCTGAGAACATATTCACAACTTTGCAATTTGCGCGAGATGTACTCCGGCTAAATTAATCTCCCTTCTTTGCATGAGCCTCTTCTAATTTTCATGTTATTAACAGGTTTGCAGTATCAGTCAGCGCCTGTCACTCTAATCAGGTTTCGGCATGTTCGAGAAAGCGGAGCGTCATTTATAAGGATAAGGCCTCATAATGGTGCTTGCTTTCATGTGGAGAATTCTACAAGGCTGCTTTAATAAGGTACTTTAATCATCTCCTTTGCTCAACTTTTGGCCTCACTGTTCCTTTATGAAGAGTCATTAAAAGACTTGAAGTTCATCAAGGAGGGAATATTCATGACATTGTTCGGGTGAGGCTGGGCTGGTTCCTAGAAGAAGGCTGCAGGAAGTGAGGGCAAGAGAGTGACCTGCAGGTAACTAGGGGCGACCTGTGTCCTTTGTCTCCACCAAACAACACCTGTGCGGCCAACCTGGTTCTCTCATCAACCAAGACACGCCTCCAAGCATGGTGGATTGTGTAGACCACAGGAGTCTCAGAGGAGGGGCTAGCAGGTCAGTTCTCCAGACAGCTCCAAGCATGGCTGTCATTGTCACTCCGTGCAGAGGTTCCTATCTGAACCTGGTTTCTGAGTGTGGTCAATCTCCCTCACTGCTCTGTGTGATTTGGGGTTCAGAGAAGAAGGTAAGTTTTCTGTTCTAAGGGGAGTATCTTCTCAGAGCTTTCAAGAGCCTATGGACCTTTAGACCAGTTGTGTGTGTGTGTATACACATGTGTGTATATGTGTGTTCATGTTCATGTGTGAATCTGAGTCCCCTCTCCCCTTTTATGTGCACCTGGATCCCCTCTCCTGCAAATCTGGATTCCCTCTCCCATGAATCTAGTTCTCCCTTCTGCAAATTTCGGTTCCCTTCCTGTAAATTTGAGTCCCTTTTTCTGTGAACATGGGTCCCCCTCCTATGAATCTGGGCCCCTCTCCTCTGAGCCTGGGCCCCCCTCTTAGCCTCATGACTTCCGGGGGAAGGCAGAGCTCATTCTGGGATCAACACTCACGAAGAATCCTGTGTCCTCTTTAGCTCCCTCCTCTCTGGAGAGGGAAATATGCTCGCACATCTCAGCTGAGACACATGCTGTTAGTTCACCTCCAGCGATCCTTGGTGGCCTCTGACAAACATCTTAGCTCATTGTTGTCACACTGAATCCTTCTTGCTGGGCCAGCTCATCTGTCAGTGAGCAGAGTACCAGGCTGGGAGAGGAAGGCAGACCCTCATCCTCCCCAGGCAGAGGCTCATCTGTGACCTTCCCTCCTAGAGTCATCCGGGTTACATCTGAAGGCTCCCCCAGCTGCCATCTTTGTCCTGTGTCATCTTCTCATGGTCACCCAGTGATGAAGCTGGAAGGGACCTCTCAATGGGATAGCTGTGCTATGCCCATAGCTGTTTCTCTCCCCACAGTGTAGGCTGACCATGTGGTAGCCTAGGTCTGTCCTGGCTGGGCTAAAGATGTAGCTGCCTCCCTTCTCTCTGAGGTGGGAAGTTACTATGTAAATCAGACTGCCCTTGAACATGCAATGTTCTTGCCTCAACCTCTTTGTGATGACATGGCATGGTGAGTGCCATACTAACCAGCTTGAACATGAATTTTCAATGTTCAGTGGTCATCTTTCTCTGAGACCTGTGCTCTGAGATACATGGATGCTGCTTGGCTCTGTCCCCAGCCAGACTCTCCTGAGAGTGTAGAATTAGACCGAAGATCAAGTTATGTTGATGCATCCTGACGTGTAACAAGGACACTCCTTACAAGTGGGGCCTTATCTTCTTCCATGTGACCCGGAGAAGCAGGAGGATGGTCTACAGGGAGGGAGGAGGACAGAGACTCCCCAGGAGGCTGGAACAGCCTTGTTTCTGGCTCTAGGTCCTTCTGGAAAACATTGGGAGGGGGAGGAGTCTATGAGATATCCCTGGAGTGTGTGTGTGTGTGTGTGTGTGTGTGTGCTTGTATGTATGTTGGTACCCATGCATGCACATTCATGTGGAGACCAACTGTCCTTCTAATTTGTTTTTTTCATGTATGTATGTGTATGCTGTATAAGTTTATATACACTATGTGTGTGCAGTTGCCTGCAGAGGCCAGAGGTGGCTGAATTTTCTGGATTCAGAGTTATAGGTTGCTGTGAGGAACCTGAAGTGGGTGCTGGGAACAACAGTCCGGTCGGGTCCTCTGCCAGAGGGCTAAGCATTCCTAACTGCTGAGCTATTTCTCACCTCAGTTTCTGAGAAACTATTTCTCTTTTGCTTGGAGTGCACTGATTAGGCTAAGATAGCTGGCCAGTGAGTGCCAGGGGTCTGCTTGTCTATGCCTCCCCAGTACTGGGGTTAGAGCTGTGTGTCCTCACACTTGACTTTAATGTATATAAGTGTGTGTGTGTCACAGTGCAAGTATGGAGGTCAAAGGACAACCTGCAGAGATGGCTCTTTACTTCCATCATACTAAGGTCACTGGGCTAGGTGGCACCTCTTTACCCACTGAGCCGTCCAGCCAGTGTGTTCTGAGCTTTAGTGTGGGTTCTGGGGTTCACTTGTTTATGTTTGTCATGTAGCGCTTTGCCACCCGAGCTTTTCCCCAACCACCTCGAAACTTAAACTCATTTATTTATTTAAAATTGGCATATAATATCTTAGATACTTAGTTAGTGTTCTACTGCTGTGAAGAGACACTGTGACCAAGGCAACTCTTAAAAAAGAAAGCATTTACTTGGGGCTCGCTTAGTTTCAGAGGGTTAGTCCATGATCATCATGGTCAGAAACAGACAGGCATGGCACCGGAGCAATACTGTATCCTTATCTGTAGGCAGCTGACGTGCACACACACACCACACACACACACACACGCACGCGCACACACACACACGCACGCACACACACACACACGCACGCGCGCGGCCTGGGATGGGTATTTGAAACCTCAAAGCCCACTCCAATGACACACATCTCCTCCAACAATCCTTCCTAAACAGTTCCACTGACTGGGGACCAAACATTCAAATGTAAGAGCCTATGAAGGCCACTGTCATTTAAACCCACAGATAACATTATGACAGTTTTTCATGGTTCTCCTTCTTCTACCTGTTTTTCTCCTGTTCCCTCTTTGTAGCCCTCTTCCCAGATTCTTTTCCTCCTCTATATCCCATGTGCCCTTTCGCACAATACCCATCTCTCCTCACTGCCCAATACTATGCTCCCTTGGTCGCCTTTCTAAATGTCACCCATACTGACACCTATTTGCATATATACATGTATGTTCTTTATACCATAGGATCCACATGAGAGGGAGAACATGTGCTTTTGTCTTTTTTAGTTTGGGTCACCTTTCTTTAATATTAAACTCTTAAAACTCTATTTGGGGTCTGGAGGGAAGGCTCAGTATTTAAGAGCTCTATGCTGTTCTTGCAGAGAACCCAAGTTTGGTCCCCAGAATCCACATCAGACAACTCATAACCACCTGTAACTCCAGCTCCTAGGGAACCAATGCTCTCTTCTGGCCTCTATAGGCACCCCCCACACACACAAACACACACACACACTTCTAAATAAAATTAAATGTTTAAAAAGTGAAAAAAAATTCCCGTGTCCAGCTCTGCTGCATATCTTTCTCTTTTTAACCCAAATTTAACCAATATTGCTTCCTTGAATAAAAGAGGCTTGATTCAGACCATAGCCTATACTAGGCAGGGCAGAGGTGGTGATCTGGCTGGGGAGGCAGGACATCTCTCAGGATGATGGCTGCCCAGGCACTAGGGAGCCCACTGGATCTGAGAGGCTGGGCTCTGTTTGCTGGGGTCGTCCTGGAGATGTGCTGACACAGGAGAAAGCCCCTGGGCAGCTCTTGAGTTTAGTGTCAGAACAGAGAACTGATATTCAGTGGTCTTTTTGTCCATGCTCCCTGCCATCTGTGTTTATTTCTCCGCCATCTTGTCCCCAAGTCTCTTCAGAGATGACAGCTCTGTTGTGGGGCCAAGGGTCACAGAGGGACCTAAGGTGTCATAGTGTGCTAGGAGGGACACCCCAAGTGTAGTGTTCATGGATCTAGAGAAAGAACCCTGGGAAAACACAGCTGGGCAACTGGTCCCCACCTGTTTCTGTGTCTGTGAACTTGACACTCTTTCAGATGGGCAACAGGAGCAGGTGTTCAGGTCAGTAACGTTGGGCCGCTTCCAAATCCGGGGGGCAGGGGGAACTGCAGGTCCATGATATGTCTCCTCAGAGGTGGCTACTCTGTCTTCAGCTGGGCAGCTGTGGCAGAGGAAGACTCCTGAGAGCACAGCATGGGTCCATTCTGCAGCTGGAGCCCCCTGGTTAAACCACGTGTTTTTTAAGTCTGTGCCTCTGAGAGGGTGAAGCATTGCAACCTCCAGCCCACACTCCAGACCTGCACGGGGTGCAGACCCCTCATGCGCTGTAATGACAGAGGGAGGTGCATGAGGAATGCCCAGAAAGACTGACCTGAGCTGCCAGCTGTAGATGAGGAGCTCCCCCACGCCCGCCGCATACTGTCCCCAAGATGGTGAACACAATCATTCTTGTGAAGAAGGTCCCCATCTCCCAGCTTTGTTGTAAAGCATATCCCTTTGGGTGAATCTCTGAACTTGTGTTCACCCTGCCTGCCTGTAGTCACCCCAGGCCTGCCACAGCATGGTGTCCCCATGGGGCTTGTGAGGCTATGTGTGCCTTGGTCCACATGTCACTGTGGACTTGTGCATTGTGTGTGCAGGAAACTTCAGGAGTAACCAGGGCTACTTCTACTTTTCCCAGACCATACCCTCTGCAGGTCAAAGTTCAGGGTTCAAGAAGAGATTCCCTAGGGAAGGACTTGGTGAGCTAACTGGGGGGAGTCTGGGCAGGTGCAGGAGGAACTAACTTCAGGCACTCCTCCTCAGTCCTGGGGCCCTTCTGCCCTCTCTGGTGCTGCTGAGCAGGTGACAGCAAGTAGGGATAAGATGTGGGAGCTGCAGTCCTGGGGCTCTGATTCATGGGGACACAGCCTCAGGCTGCACCATATTCACTTCCTCATCTGGATGGAATCACCGAGGTCAGGCAGGGCAGAGACTGGCCCTGGGCCATGTAGGGAGTTGGTGGCATGCCTGTCCAGCATACCTTGATTTCCTACCTCACTGTGCTGAGGTTTCTCCCTCCCTGGCTTTATATGGTTCAGATGCCTTCCTTTCTAGTTTGTGCATGTGTGTGTGTTCTATAAATGGTCAGACATCATGGAAAGATGGCAGCCAGCTCTAACGTGGCTTCCAGTAACCCTGCCTCCCAGGGTTCACTTCTACTAGTGTTACACCAATTTGTGTGCCTTACAAAATATGCCAGAAATGATTTTATGGCATTTCCGAGAAAAACTCTACAACTAAATGGATTCCATCCTGATTGCTCCCTCTCTTGTCTCCTGTCCTGAGATGCCAGGTGCCATGATATAAGGACACTCAGGCAATCTATTCACGGTCCCCAGTGAGGAAGTGCAACGGACCATACCAGCAGGGCTGGATGCTTCCCTGCCAAGCCTCCAGCAGCCCCACCTATAATTGGAGGCCACCTTGAGGGACATGAACCTGCATCACTCAGCCAAGCCAACCCCAGACTCTTAGTCTTCAGAAACTTCAGATATTGTTCTAAGTGGTGTGTTGAAGGAGAGAGGGCCTGCTTTTTTTGGTCCCGGCTGCCCAGCTAGCATACACCCAAAATAACCACACAGAAATTGTATTAATTAAATTACTGCTTGGCCCATTATCTCTAGCCTCTTATTGGCTAACTCTCACATCTTGATTTAACCCATTTCTATTAATCTGTATCACCACGAGGTCGTGGCTTACTGGGAAAGATTTAGCATGTCTAAATCCATGTCTAAAACCTGGCATCTCCGTGGCGGCTCTCTCTGACTCTGCTTCCTCCCTCCCAGAATTCAGTTCTGTCTTTTCTGCCTACCTAAGTTCTGCCCTATCAGGCCAAGCAGTTTCTTTATTGATTAACCAATGAAAACAACACATAAACAGAAGGACCTCCTACACCAGTGGTGGTACTTCCAGGGACTTTTGTTACACAGCAGTGGATAGTTGGTGCACTGGTCTTCCTTTCTGTGTGTGTGTGTGTGTGCGTGTGTGTGCATGTGTGTGACCTGTTTAAGGGGATAGGTACACAAATGCCATAGTGTACATGTTTGGAGGTCAGATGACAACCTTTGGGAGTTGGTTCTCTCCTTCCATTTTTACATGGGTTCTAGGGATCCAACTAAGGCCATCAAGTTAACACAACAATGTCCTTTCTACTGAGTTAGCAGTAAAATCCTTTTTTTGTTTTAGTAAGATAGACTGGAGGGTAGGGTCAGCCTCAGATTCCCCAGGGCGGTTAGGCTTTGGGGAAGGCTGACTGAGCAGCCCCAGTGATGTAGAAATGCTCCAGACTGCTGCTCAAAGTTTATTTGTTTCTTGGGCCAGGTCTTGAGTCCTGCTTTGGGTGAGGTCAGGATACTGATGACCAAGTCTCCTCATGTGCTACAAAGTCGGTAACAGGTAAACTTACTCTTAGTATGGAAAAGGCAGCACCCAGATGGCTGCAGAAAGAGCTGGTGCTTGGCAGGTACCCATGGTGCTATGTGCCATGACCTTGTACCAAGACCTTGTTTGCTTTCACCCAGGTATCTTATATTTCTGGTGACCATTTCAAGGGGACAGTGATGACACTCTTCACCAAATGGGAGCCCTCCAAAAGGAGCCCCATTGTAGGTACAGGGTACACAAACTATTCCTTGAGGAGTGATTTACCTTCAGGTGCCTATGGGACATCCAGATGCCATCCAGATGATGGCTTAACTGGACTTAGAGGAGCCACCAGCATGAGGAACTCTCACTTGTTGATGGTGAAGAGAAAATGCAGGTGTGGATAAGATTGCCACAGTCACATATGAGGTGTTGGGAAGGTGTGGCTGTGCCTGAGGATCTTACACAGAGGAGAGGACTCCAATGCAGCTAAAAGGTTGGTCCCATGGAGGAAGAGCAAGGAGGAGGGTTAGTAATTATCAAGTAATACAGAGAAGTTTCATGGGGCGAGATGGAGCCTGCTTGGTTGTCCTGTCTATGCAGAGCCACCTCAGGCAAAACCCATGTCCATGGGACACCCAGTAACTGCTGCACCTGTTCCACTGAGAGCTGGGAGAAAAGTTACAGGAAGGGCCTAGGTTGATTTGGACATAAAATGTCCCCTACAGTTTCACAGGTTTGAATACTTGGTCCCCAGTTGGGGGCACCATTTGGGGAGGTTGTAGAACCTTTGGTGGGGCCATGGTTGGATAGAGGAAGTGGATCTCTGAAGGCGTGAGCCCTGAGGTTCATATTCCAGCCCTGTTTCCCAACCTCTCCTAGCTTCCTGGTCCATGGAGATGGCAGCAGGCAGCCTCACGCGCCTGCTGCCACACTGCTCCCTCCATGACGGGCTGTCCTACAGCTGAGTCAACCCTCCCACCCTTGAGTGACTTCTCATCAAATACTTGGTAAGAGTGACAAGAAAGTAACTAATACAGCCTACCAACCAGAGCTGTAGTGTGGAGACACATCCCATTGCTGGGGGTGTGGAAGAAAGTGGGTGGCCAGTGTCAGGGCTGTGGGGAGTGGTTAGGAAATGAATTAGACACTCACCAGCTGCCCCTCTGGCCCTGAGCTCCAGATCAGCGGTTCTCAACCTGTGGGTCATGGGTCACCTAAGACCATTGGAAAACATAGATATTTATATTACAAGTCATAACAGTAGCAAATTTATGGTTATAAAGTAGCAACGAAAATAATTTTATGGTTGGGGTCACCACAACATGAGGAACTGTATTAAAGGGTTGCAGCATTAGGAAGGGTGAGAAGCACTGCTCTAGAGAAGAAGAAAGACATGACTAGTGGTGCCCATGGAGGAAAAACAAAACCATCCATCATTTGCTCCTGAGCACCTAGCAGGTCCTACTAGGGCTGGCTCAGGAGGAGACAAAACCACGTCACACTGGTCAGCACCACCCCACCCTTTCTCCTGTCTCTTCCTTTGTCCTCCATTCCTTTTTCCTTCTACCTTCCTGTATTCCTCCCTCTCCTTCCACTCCTAGGTTCTCTGACAACATGGCAAAAATGGAAATACAATAGCAACTTCGTGATCCAGGGTGTCCATAATGTGTGTGGCTCTCTGACGGAATAGCCCACCCTTAACTTGGATCAAACTCCCTGCTCCATCACCTCCCCCTGATGTCTTCTGCCCCAGTGGAGCCAGGCACCAGGTCTCCTAGTGCCAGATGTGTCCACTGCTCCAGACCCGAATGCCCCCGCCCTGGGCAGTGCAGGGACCCTGGGCCTCCTCAAAGGGGTAGCAGGGTCTCCCTGGCAGGGCTGGATGCATAGCCTGGCACCCTCAGAGCCATGTCAGCCGCCTCCCGTGTTCTGTGTGGTGGAGTTTCCCGGCAATGTCAGTGCACTATTCAGGCTGACAGAAATCCCACCGATAATTGGGAAGAGCGGAAAATGAAAACATTAAAATTTGCCATGTCATCCGTTCGCTTTTTCTGATTGCCTGATACCCACCGTCCACTGACAGGTGCCGTGTTATTAACACTTGATTAAAAATCACTTCAGGTTTGAACCAGCCCGTCGAGAAGGGAGCGCCTTGACAGGACTTGCGGTTCCTGATTGACAATTAGTAATATTCGGTGTGTCACAACACAGATAGTGTGACTTATTGGCGCCGGTGTAACGCAACACTTTTCATCTGAGCGCCTCAGATTCGTACATAGGAATCAGAGGGAAAAGATGGAGTCTCCGCCAGCCGCCTTTGATTACCAACAAAGGCGAGATTATACCTCCCTGGCTCTCACCGACCCGGAGTTCCATCAATCAGAGCCGCCGAGATCCCAGGCTCCTCTTCGGAAAGGGAACCTCCAGACCCGGAGCTCATTATGCAACCCTCAACTTCTCCATCGGCAGCCTGGTCCCTCCTGTCTGCAGATATGAAAGATCTTCACCCTGACGCTGCCTCTGCGCTCTAAATTACCAGCCGGCTCCTCTTAAAACAAAAGGCTTCTCATTTTAAAAGAATAAAACCATCATGTCTTGATTGACGGGTTACATACTTTTCTTTCAGCTATTTTTTTTTCTAACTTGGTGTCGGTGGGAGTTGGATTCACGGGCCAATTTTTTTTTGTCTCAGTTCTAATTCAATTCCTTTTAAGAGCTTTTAAGAACAGGGCAACCCAAGGTCTTTCCTTTTTTGGGTCTGACCTGAATTTCATTCTTGTTCTTTTCTTTTATTATTTTTTTTCTAATTTCCTTCTTAGCTAAGAATATCCAGGCAAAGCACAGTAGTTCATATCCACCAGCGAGGAAGTTAATAAGTTAATGCAATTGTCTCCGAACACTTTGGAAGAGCAGGCCCTGGGGTGGATTGCAGTGCTTTTCGGAGCCATGTACCTTGTGGAGGAAAAGTGAAATATGCAGCTACTAGCTCATCACCCTGCATAAATTGGCTCTCAGGATTCACTACCACCTAAAACATTCTTGTGTGTGTGTGCGTGTGTGTTGTATATGTGTGTGTGTTTGTGTGTGCGTGCGCATGAGTGTGTGTTGTGTATGTGTGTGTGTTTATGTGTGTGTACATGCAAGTATACTCGTGTGCATGTAGAAACCACCTTGTTTTCTGTTTTTTAAGATTTATTTATACTTACATTATATGTATGTGTGTTTAGCCTACAGGTATGTTTGTGCAGTGCATGTATGCATTGACCTCACAGGCCAGAAGAAGGTGTCAGATCCATTGGAACTGGAGAAACAGGTGGGAGTTAGCAGCATGTG
>PVIU01020494.1:0-33853 GCA_004026605.1 Ondatra zibethicus
GTCATCAGTGTTTTTGATCTTGGCCATTCTTACAGGTGTAAGATAGAATCTCAGAGTTGTTTTGATTTGCATTTCTCTGATGACTAAGGATGTTGAACATTTCCTTAAGTGTCTTTCAGCCATTTTAGATTCCTCTGTTGAGAGTTCTCTGTTTAGGTCTGTACTCCATTTTTTTTTTTATTGGATTATGTGTTCTTTTAGTGTCCAATTTCTTGAGTTCTTTGTATATTTTGGAGAGCAGACCTCTGTCTGATTAGTGAAGATCTTTTCCCATTCTGTAGGCTGTTGTTTTGTCTTGTTGACTGTGTCCTTTGCTTTACAGAAGCTTTTCAGTTTCAGGAGGTCCCATTTATTAATTGTTTCTCTGAGTGTCTGTGCTGCTGGGGTTCTATTTAGGAAGTGGTTCCCTGTGCCAATGCGTTCAAGTGTACTTCCCACTTTCTCTTCTATAAGGTTCATTGTGGCTGGCTTTATATTGAGGTCTTTGATCCATTCGGATTTGAGTTTTGTACATGGTGATAGATATGGGTCTATTTTCATTTCTCTACATGTTGATATCCAGTTATGCCAGCACCACTTGTTGAATATATTCTCTTTTTTTTTCCATTTGATATTTTTTGCTTCTTTATCAAAGATCAGGTGTTCAAAGATCAGGTGTGGATTGATATCTGGGTCTTCTATTCAGTTCCATTGGTCCTCCTGTCTGTTTTTATGCCAATATCAGGCTGTTTTTAGTACTGTAGCTCTGTAGTATAGTTTGAAGTCAGGGATTGTGATGCCTCCAGAAGTTCTTTTATTGTTCAGGATTATTTTGGCTATCCTGGGTTTTTGCTTTTCCAAATGAAGTTGGGTACTGTGCTTTCGAGGTCTTTGAAGAATTTTGCTGGGATTTTGATGGACAATCTTTACATATTTTTAAATATTTATTTATGAATATAGTGTTCTGCTGGCATGTATACAGGCCAGATGATGGCACCAGATCTCATTACAGATGGTTGTGAGTCACCATGTGGTTGCTGGGAACTGAACTCAGGACCTCTGGGAGAACAGCCTGTTCTCTTAACCTCTGAACCGTTCTTCAGCCACTTTTTTATTTTTATTTATTTATTTTTTATTATTATTTTGGTTTTTGAGACAGGGTTTATCTGTAGCTTTGGAGCCTGTCCTGGAACTAGCTCTGTAGACTAGGCTGGCGTCAAACTCACAGAGATTCACCTGCCTCTCGAGTGCTGAGATTAAAGATGTGCACCACCACTCAGCTTATTTCTCCCTTTTAAACAATTATTTTTCTATGTATGAGTAAAGCTGAATGTGTGTGCACCATGTGTACCTGGTTCTTGAGGCCAGCAGAGGGCATTGGATTCCCCTGGATCTGGAGTTATGGATATTATGAGCCATGTCAGTGATTCTGGGAGCCAAACCTGGATCCTCTGTAAGAGTTCTTAACTGCCGAGCCATCTCTCTAGCCTTCCCTCCCCTGCCTAACTTTTTTTTTGTTTTTTTTTTTGGTTTTTTTTTTTTTGTTTTTGTTTTTCAAGACAGGGTTTCTCTGTAGCTTTGGTGGCTATACTGGAACTAGCTCTTGTAGACCAGGCTGGTCTTGAATTTACAAAGATCCACCTGTCTCTGCCTCCCGAATGCTGGGATTAAAGGCGTGCGCCACCACCGCCCAGATTTTTTTTTTTTAATAAAGACTTATATTTACTTACATGTATTGGTGTGGGTATGTGCATTGGGTACAGATGCACTCAGAAGAGGGCATCAGATCTCTTGGAACTGGAGTTACAGGTGGTTGTGAGCCAGCATATAGGTGATGGGAACTGAACCTAGATCCTCTGCAAGATCAGTCAGTGCTTTTAACCACTGAGCCATCTCTCTAACTCCACCTCACCCTTTTAAATAATGCTTGCTACTTGTTCTTTGGAAATTTAGTACATTTATATAATGTGTGTCTATCATACCGACCCCCCATTATCTCCCTCCAGATTCCCTAGTTCCCTTAGCCTGTCCTCTTCCTGATTTCCTGTCCTTCATTATTGCTATTAATAGCCCCGAGTCCTCTTAGTGCCATCGTACGCATGTGGGTGTGGAAGCGTCCACTGGGGTCATTCTTTCCTTTTATATAAATAGTCCACCATCACTGGGCGCAAGAATTGTGGCTTCCGGCATTCCCTTCCTAAAATTAACTTACACGAACTTAGAAGAGGGAAGTCTCATATTTAGGTTGACTCCTTCAGTGCTCATGGATATTAGTAAAGATGAACACTAACCAGATCCACACCATATAGATGACCTCTGTGAAGCTGCTGTAAACTTAGGATGCTGGCCTTTTCTTTATCCCATAGCAAAACCCATCTGGCCATGGCTGGGATGGTCGGACTGCCCGTGGCTCTTCTGATTCTGGGAGGCTCTTTTCTCTATTGGCGTGGACGCAGGATTCAGAATAAGAGGGCTATGAGGCGCTACTTGGAACGGGGTGAGGTGAGTATGTTTAACTTTGGGGAGCACACTTATAATCTGCTCCTAGGGTGAGTGGTAGGATGGTCCCTACTCCTCTTTCCCTGGAATTTGGTCCCTCTCTTTTAGAGGACAATGTAGAGCATGGATATACCTCAGACTGCTTGCTTAACATGTGCAAGAACCTTGGTTCAGTCCCAGAAACACTCATGTACACATGTACATATATGTGCACACCAGTCCACACGGGAAGTGGGAACATGTATTCTCATCTTGCTTTTGCCATTTGCCATGACTCTGAAGAAACTGCTTTCCTTCTCTGTCCCTCGGTTTGGGTAACTTAGACATAAACAGTGTTCATTCTCCCGGGCTGATGGGCAGGGTGGTGTGTGGGAGTGCTTTGAAAAGCTTCATCAGCATTCTGGTACACGGTAATAGCTCCAGCTCTTAGGAAACTGAGGCAGGGCAAGTCTGACCTACACAACGAGCCCTCGTCTTAGTGAGGGAGACAGTGACAGAAAACAAGAACCAACCTAGTATGAACTGTTGTTCCTGAAAGGGCCTCATGTTCCTCAGTGAAAAAAAAAGTGTTCCTCTCTTCCTGCCCTCAGCTCCGGGCTCTGCTGCCCTTGGCAACTCCTATGGGGAGTAGGTAGGATGGGATTGTGGGAGTAGGCTTTTCTGAACACCTTCTTCTGTCTGCTTCTCAGAGCATTGAGCCTCTGGACCCCAGCGAGAAGGCAAACAAAGTCTTGGCCAGAATCTTCAAAGAGCCAGAGCTGAGGAAGCTTAAAGTGTTGGGTTCTGGTGTCTTTGGAACTGTACACAAGGTGAGTGGCTTACAGGAAGAGCTGGGGAAGAGATGGAGGGAAAATCGGAGAAGGATTTTGGCAAAAGAGTGACATAAAAGAATGATTTTTGGCCGAATGGTGGTGGCACACACTTTTAATCCCAGCACTTGGGAGGCAGAGGCAGGCAAATCTCTGAGTTCGAGGCCAGCCGGGTCTACAAGAGCTAGTTCCAGGACAGGCTCCAAAGCTACGGAGAAACCCTGTCTCGAACAACCGAAAAAAGAAAAAAAGAAAGAAAACGAAAAGAGTGATTTTTGACATCATGTCCACCCCAAACTTTCCAGGGAGTTTGGATCCCTGAGGGTGAATCCATCAAGATTCCAGTCTGCATTAAAGTCATCGAGGACAAGAGTGGGCGGCAAAGTTTCCAATCTGTGACTGACGTAAGTGAAGGGAGGCAGTTCTCTACCACACCAGGGGAGAGGCAGTGTTGTATCCAGGCATGCTGGCGTATGCCTTTGCATGTTAGCTCTGTGTTAGGCATGCTGTACTTGAGCGTTAGCAGGACCTCTGGACTTGGTGTGCTTTTGTGGAGCATGTGAACCTGTTCCTTCCTGGCTGACACCTCCTATGTTTCACAGCATATGCTGGCCATCGGTAGCCTAGACCACGCCCACATTGTGCGGCTCCTGGGACTGTGCCCAGGATCATCTCTGCAGCTTGTCACTCAGTACTTGCCTCTGGGCTCCCTCCTTGATTATGTGAGACAGCACCGTGCAGCCCTGGGACCACAGCTGCTGCTCAACTGGGGAGTACAAATTGCCAAGGTAAGGGGCATCTGCAGGAGCCTACAATAGACAGTGTTGACTGGGGAAAGTCAGGGCGGGGGCAGGGAAACCCAGGGCTTGAGGTCTGGGGACCCTCTTCAGGGTTTGGGCAGCTCTACTGCCCTGAGACTGCCCCTCCTCTAGGGTATGTATTACCTGGAGGAGCACAGCATGGTGCACAGGGACCTCGCGCTCCGGAACGTGCTGCTCAAGTCACCTAGTCAGGTGCAGGTGGCAGACTTTGGTGTGGCTGACCTGCTGCCGCCAGAAGATAAGCAGTTACTACACAGTGAGGCCAAGGTGAGGTGACAAGGGTGGGGTGGTCGGGTGGGATGTGCATGGGATACAGAGCAGTCCGGGGCTCCTGAGATGAGCAGGTGAGTCATGGTCAGTTCGAGGAGAGGAAGCTGAGAATAGCTAAAAACTTAAGTTCAGAAAACAGGATGATAGAGAACTTGGGTGTTTTGTTCGTTTTTTTGGAGAACTTGGGATTTTAAGACAATAAGAAAATTTGTGAAAATTAACCAGTAGCACCTTTATCTTTCATCTTCAGACTCCAATTAAGTGGATGGCCCTCGAGTGTATCCACTTTGGGAAATATACACACCAGAGTGATGTCTGGAGTTACGGTGAGCATACCTGGCTGCCCCCTCCCATGTCATTACCAGCCCAAGTCCCCTATCTTTTGTGTCTTCTCTTCTTAGGATCTACCAGCCTAACTTCCAACCCTTGTCTTAAAGCAAAGTCTACTTTCCTTTACTATTTTTAAATAGCCTGTGTCTATTTTTCATACCTACTAGTTAATTTCTTTCTATATCAGGTGTTACAGTTTGGGAGTTGATGACTTTTGGGGCGGAGCCCTATGCGGGGCTGAGACTGGCTGAGATACCAGACCTGCTGGAGAAGGGAGAGCGATTAGCACAGCCCCAGATCTGCACCATTGATGTCTACATGGTCATGGTCAAGTGTGAGTTCTCTGCTGACCCTGCCTTCGCTGACTTCCCTCCTTTCTCCTCCACGGCTCTCTTCTCTGCTGACTTCACCCCCTACATCTCATCCCCTCCCCCAGGTTGGATGATTGATGAGAATATTCGCCCGACCTTTAAAGAGCTAGCTAATGAGTTCACCAGGATGGCCCGTGACCCACCGCGATATCTGGTTATAAAGGTGAGTAGGGGCCAGAGGATATCAAGTTCATTTAGAGACCTAGAATCCACCCTAATGATTGTCTGCTCCTGTAGAGGGAGAGTGGGCCTGGAATACCTCCTGGGGCGGAGCCCTCTGCTCTGACAAACACAGAGCTGGAAGAAGTAGAGCTGGAGCCCGACCTGGACCTGGAGGCCGAGGAGGACAGCCTTGCGACTACACTGGGTTCTGCCCTCAGCTTCCCAGTGGGAACACTCACCCGGCCACGTGGGGTAGGATACCTTCTAACTGCATGAGATTCTGCCCCATGAACCCCCATGAGCCATCACCACTTATTAGCTTCCATGCTAATAAGAGTTCTTCCTTCACTTTAACCCTTTCCTTTCCTTTCTCACCCTAGAGCCAGAGTCTTTTAAGCCCCTCGTCTGGATACATGCCCATGAACCAGAATAATCTCGGAGAGGCTTGTCTGGTAAGATCTGTTGCCGGGAGCTGGGGTGGCAGAGTCTTATGGGCTTAGAAGTGTTGATAGAAATATGGAGGGAAACACCTCAAATCTTGATTTCATCAGCATCCTGCAACTGAGAAGGCCCTAAATGGCCTCACCTCCTTCTGAATCTGTTTACCTCTCCTTGTATCGTTTCCTGTTATTTTCCTCCTTAGGATTCTGCAGTTTGTGGGGGTAGTGAACAGTGCCCTCGTCCCATCTCTCTGCACCCAATCCCACGGGGACGTCTGGCATCAGAGTCATCAGAGGGGCATGTGACAGGCTCTGAGGCTGAACTCCAAGAGAAAGTATTGATGTGTAGAAGCCGGAGCCGAAGTCGGAGCCCTCGGCCACGTGGAGACAGTGCCTACCATTCACAGCGACACAGTCTGCTGACCCCTGTCACCCCACTGTCCCCACCAGGGTTAGAGGAAGAGGATGTCAATGGCTATGTCATGCCAGATACACACCTCAAAGGTACCCGGTTCTTCCTCCAGCTTTTCCCTTAAGTCTTCTAATCTTTTTCTCCAAACTCCCTTTAATTCTTTCGTCTTCTCTGATATCTCCTAGTCAAACCCCCATTCCTTCTGGTTATTTCTCTGAAGTACTATACATACTTATAATTTTCTCACCCACAGCAGGTACATCCTCCTCCCGGGAAGGTACGCTTTCTTCAGTAGGTCTCAGTTCTGTGCTGGGTACTGAAGAGGAAGACGAAGATGAGGAGTACGAGTACATGAACCGGAAGAGAAGGAACAGTCCACCGCGGCCCCCTAGGCCCGGTTCCCTTGAGGAGCTGGGTTACGAGTACATGGATGTAGGCTCAGAGCTCAGTGCCTCTCTGGGCAGTACGCAGAGTTGCCCACTCCATCCTATGGCCATCGTGCCCTCTGCTGGTACAACTCCAGATGAGGACTATGAATATATGAACCGCAGGCGTGGTGTAGGTGGGGCCGGGGGGGATTACGCCGCCATGGGGGCCTGCCCAGCAGCAGAACAAGGGTACGAAGAGATGCGAGCCTTCCAGGGGCCTGGACATCATGCCCCCCATGTTCGTTATGCCCGCCTCAAAACTCTGCGCAGTTTAGAAGCCACTGACTCTGCCTTTGACAACCCTGACTACTGGCACAGCAGGCTTTTCCCCAAGGCTAATGCCCAGAGAACTTAAACCTCTGCTCCTTGAGACTCAGGGAGCATTTGATGGCAGCTAGTGCCTCTTGAGGGTACCCTCCCTCACCCTCTCTCTCAGCTTCCACCCCCAATTCTCCAGTCCTAGACAATGCCGTCCAGTCTTCGGAGACTTGTACACATATCGTTATGCAATTTTTGTGGTACGTAGCCAGCTGTGCACTTTCTCCTCTTCCCCAACCCCAGGAGAAGAGAAGGTTTTCCTATTTGTCTACTTTCCCAATCCTGTTCCTCATCTTCCTCAGGGAGACTCCCTGGAGATATGAAGGGTTACTCTCTAAGCCCCTTTCTCTCCGGCTCTTACTTGTTAGGGTTAGACTGCCTTGTTTCCCATCAGACTGTCCTAAGGAAGAGAAGCTGACCCAGAGCTGGAAGAGGAAAGGAAAATTTTGGCTCATGAGACCAAATCCCATGGAAAGATTGAGAAACTTAAAACTTTATGGAATAAAGTTAGAAGTAAATAGCAGTAACTATGAATGAGCACTCACTGTGAGCCAGGCACCATCAAGGTGAACTCTGCCTGCATTAGCTCAGCCACATCTCTACAGTTTTGTGAGATAGAGTAGATCCCATTTTACCAATACAAGAGTCCCCCGAGTATTCCAGGATAGCCAACAGGTTCCTTAGTCTGTGGATAGTACTGAATCCTGTAGTTTGGTTTGGTTTGGTTTTTGGAGAGTTTCTTTGTTGTCCTTGCTGTCCTGAAACTCACTCTGTAGACCAGGCTGGCCTCGAACTTGGCTCCGAGATCCGCCTGCCTCTGCCTCCTGAGTGCTGAGGTTAAAGGCGTGTACCACCACTGCATGGTCTTTAGTTTTTTTAAACAATGTTTTATTTGTTGTTCAAAACTGAATGCTATGGTGTAGTGCCTTTTCCATCTTACCTAAGAAGTCATCATGCATTATGGCCGTAATGTTTTTAGTTTAAGGTGCCGCAGCAAAAGCAGTACTAATTTGTCTATTTTCATAATTTCATGGATTTATTATTATAGATAATACCATAGGATTCTTCCCCCATATGAAGTCAAGAGCTTTCACCTTTTCTCAAACAAAAACCACTTCTTTTTGGCATGTCTGAATGCCAGCATCACTACTCTTGCATTCTGAACCTGTTTGTAGGTAAAATGAGGATATTTGAACACAAGTACTATGATATCACTGCCAGTCAGTCTGATAACAGGTGCGTTGTTAAGTGACTAATGGGCTATTAACTAATAACCAAGGTTATTTGGTATTGATGCGCTAGGTAAAGATGACTCATCTACCAGATTGAAAAGGATGGCTGTAATTTCATCATGCTACTCAGAATTGTGTGCAATCTAAACTTTAGGGACTATTTATTTCAGGAATTTGTCATTCGACATTTTCAGATTGTAGTTGATCACAGGTTACTAAAACTGGGACAGCAAAACCTCAGATAATGGGGGACTGAGCCTTGAAGAAATTAAGCAGCAGGTCCAGGATTCAAAATCCTCCCAATTCCAATACCTGTACTTTTATTATAAGGTGTCAAGGAGTACCTATGTCAAGCCCTTGTAAGGGGCGTGGGGTGCTTTGTGTGTGTGTGTGTGTGTGTGTGTGTGTGTGTGTGTGTGTGTGTGTGTGTGAGAGAGAGAGAGAGAGAGAGAGAGAGAGGATCTCACTCTGTAGACTGGCCTGGAACTATGTAGTCCAGGACGGCCTTGAACTCAGCTCTCAGCAATCCTGTCTCAGCCTTCCAAAGGTTGTGACTACACATGTGAACCAAACTCCTTTTCTTGTTTATGCACTGAATCAAGCAAATGCCAATGGCTACATTTTCCTGCAGCACCCAGGCTTCTCATCTCAGGAAGAAGTGAAGACAATACAGAAGGACAACTAACTGAACATTTTATGTGCTAGCCGTAACTCACATGTTGTAGATGATATACACTCCTTACAAGACAATTCACAAAGGTTCTGAAACTCATATTTAACCAGTAATGAGAAACTTCTGGTGGGATAGAAAGAGGATCCACCTTCAGACCTCAGTCTTCCTGGATGGGAACTGGGGAAAAATGTCTTCCTGTACCATTAAAGTTTTTTTGTTTTGTTTTTATACTTGTCTGAATAAAAAATTGCCAAAGGGTTTTTTTTTGGATTCTTGTCAACAAAAAAGGGCATGAAACCATTCTTATCTGCTTCTTAGCAATGGTTAGTAGCTTTCTCTCCTGACATTCTGTCTCATCTAAACTTTTATTTAAATGCTTTTAAGATTTTATTCTTAATTGTGTGTATGTGAGGGAGTGTGGGGTTTGGCAATGGGTGAGTGCAGTGCCCAAGGAGCTCCAAAGAGTGCTCAGGTTACAGGGGGTTTGTAAACTTGGGCGCTGGGAACTCACTTCCTCGGCAGGAATTCCAGGTTATAACCGCGGAGCCATTTCTCCAGACCCTGTTTTTAATCCTTTTTTATCAACCGGTTTTACTGGGAATTGCTATAAAGTAGCAAGTGTAAACAAAAAAGTCAAAGCGATTGCTTGGGAAAATGGAAAAAGCCCAAAGCCGTGAGTTCTTTGTTTTTGTGGTTTTTCCAACACAGGTGGAATACTGAAAGCCTGAAATGATTCGGAATACATTCTCTTGAGAGTGATCAAATACCTCCTAAACATTTCCTTGGCTGGGCGGCGGTGGCGCACGCCTTTAATCCCAGCACTCGGGAGGCAGAGGCAGGCGGATCTTTGTGAGTTCGAGGCCAACCTGGTCTACAAGAGCTAGTTCCAGGACAGGCTCCAAAGCTACAGAGAAACCCTGTCTCACAAAACAAAACAAAAAAACCATTTCCTTTAGAGGCCCCCATCAGAACCAACCGTTGGGACAAAAGTGCCATTTTACTCTAGTACAGTAGGAAGCCTGGTCTTACTATGTTAGCAAGTCATGGTAAATGAATAATCTCTCAAACTGTCCAGTTAGTGCTCGCTCACCCTAAATCTTCCACCTCCGCTCTGCCCCTTCCCGTTCTGCCAGCAGAAGAGGAGGACTGGACTGGCCAGGCCGGTCACGCTAGCCTACCCGGGATTCCAAGGCTACGCGCACAGGATAACCGCCCAGGGTGTACAAACAGTGACCCAGGTACCCTAACTTCACCCGGCTCCACCCGGCTCCGCCCTGCCCAGCGGCCTCTGAACCCTTTTCTCCGCGTAGCTCCGCCCCGCCTCGCTTAGCCCGCCCCCCTCTGTTACGAGTTCTGGCTCCCCGCTCCGGTGTACGAGATTTTTCCCGGAGAGACCACGCTTTCCCTCAAGCTCCCCAACGGCTCCGCCTTCCCGCCGGAGCCAGACCCTTCCCAGCGTGCCCGGCGATTCCGGCGTGCGCAGACTTGGGAGGGCAAGGCCCCAGGGCTTGGCAGAGGAGCGCGAGGAGCAGGCTGGGAATTGTAGTACTATAGTCCACGAGGGCGGCTGGAGGCTGGGCTCCTGCCGGACTCATTCTCCCAGGGTACCTTGTGCCTCAGCCCGCGCGCTCGCAGCTTCTCGCTCTCTCCGCCCGCCCTCCCGCTCCCTTGCTTGCTCGCGCTTTCCTCGCGGATCGAAGAGACTCTGGCTACAGCTTGTGGCTGGGAAGGGAGACGGAGGCCGCAGCTCAGGGAAAGTGAAGCTGCAGTAGTGGTGGTAGGAAGATGTCGGGCGAAGACGAGCAGCAGGAGCAAACTATCGCCGAGGACCTGGTCGTGACCAAGTATAAGATGGGGGGCGACATCGCCAACCGTGAGTGCGGCCTCGGGGGTCTTGGAATCGAGGCTGAGAGGGAGAGGTTTGGGGCTGTCTCCGGAGGGGCTGGAGCGGCTGGGTCTTGCGGAGTGAGCCACCGAGGGGCGCGTGCCGACGGCCGGGGGCGACGTGGTGGGGAGATCTGGTGTCGCCTCGGGGACTGAGCAGCCATGCCTGGGCTGGAGAGTGGAGGTGCGGGCCGGCGACCGCGAGGAGCGCAGAGGGGCCCAGACCTGCTCCGACCCTAGGCGGTTGGTAAGGAGGCAAGGCGCGTCGTCTTCTGCCCATCACCCTTCGGTCTGTCCGGATCTCTGCTTCCTCTGACTGGCAGCAGTGAGGCCACCTCGAAAAGGAAGCTCCCAGCTGTTGGCGACAGAAGCGCCTCTCTGGCAGTCGCGGGTCTTGACCCGTAGGAGCCAGGCCGGCACGTGTTGCCAGGTCCCTGTGCGGACCGCTGGCTCCCCACTTCCTCTACTACCGTGCTTCCCCACCACGTGCTTTGCTAAGTCTTTACTTCAGGTCTTCCTGGTGGGGGCCCCCCTTCTGCCCTGGCCTAGTCCGAGGGACCGTTGGAGGGCTCGTCTGGAGCTTCTAACACAACTCTGAAAGATACCAGGTTTTCTGCCCCAGTCTGTGAGATGGCCTTTAATTGTTCTTAGAGGCTTGACAGTGTTCGGAGGTCCTGCTCAGACCACTGCTGGACGAGCCTGTCAATAATGCTGGAACGGGGCGGAGAGGGGCTGATTTTAGGACTATCATAAGCAATTCTTACTGGAGTCTTGCTTGCTCTTTCTCAACAGTTGTCTGCCACTTGGGCAGATAACTTTGTTCTCTCTTTCCAGTTCGTGTCTGACCCCCGCATCCCCCCACCCCCCGGGTTTCTGTTTAGCCTTGGCTGCCCTGATACTCCACTAGACCAGGCTGGCCTCAGAGATCCCGGTATCTCTGCTTCCCAAGTGCTGGGATTAAAGGCGTGCACCACCACTCCCGGCTCCTTCCATTTTTAAAAGCCACTTAGGATTTTAAAATGGTCTTTACAAAAGGATGCCTTTGGTTTAAACCCAAGTTTTTTCTGGATTCCAAAGAATAACCAAAATACGAAAGAAATCAAACCTAGAATTCCCATGGATCAAAATAATAGCCTTATTTGGGATGATGTTTTAGTAGTTGATATTATTGGTTTAAATCGGACAATTTCTGTCCATACGATTTACAGCTTTAGACAATTGTGACTTCATATAATCGTTTTGAAACTCATCTACTGAAAGCTTCCTTGAGTCCCCTGAACCTTTGAGACCTTAGATTAATTCCCCTGGGTTTATATACTTGTATATGGGGAAATGCATCTACATAAATTGTGATTGCTAACACCTAATTAGAGTGTCTAGGGGAGGGAAGAAGGCAACATTTAACACTGCTTCAGCTTTGACTCAGCAGTTGTATGTGTACCTTCCCGATGTTCCCGACGCCTATAAATTTCTTGGGCTCTGCCTGTGCATCTGGGGTATCTGGGCAGGGTTCCCTAACGTCCATGATTCTGAATACCATAACATCTTCGGAAAGTGCAAGGCCTTCATCTGCCCTGGTGTCAGATAATTGAAAGATCTGTGAGCGTTAACCTTTATTTTAGGAAGGAAAGGTAGAAAGTAAGGTTGGGTGTGGTCATGGTGTTTTTTTTTTTTTTGGTTTTTTTTTTTTGTGCCAGCACTTGTTTTGGGGGAGACAAAGGCAGGCTCATCTCTGAGTTCCAGGCCAACCTGGTATACATAGCGAGTTCTAGGACAGCCAGGGGTGTCTCAAAAAAGCAAAACAAGCAAACAAAAAGGTAGACATTAAAGGAGGATAGATTGTACACAAAATTTGTTTCCTTTCTTTTCAACAACGGCACTAGGGAGTATTAGAAAAATGAATTCGACTTTAGGTCTAATTAGATTATGAATGCAGGACTGACCTGGTGGGATTCTGTTCCCAGGGGTACTTCGGTCTTTGGTGGACGCTGCCAGCTCAGGTGTGTCAGTACTGAGCCTGTGTGAGAAAGGAGATGCCATGATCATGGAAGAGACAGGGAAAATCTTCAAGAAAGAGAAGGAAATGAAGAAAGGTAAAGGGAAGAACCCCTCATAACTTCCCCTGTTTGACCCAGAGCCAGCCCCGTCTCCCATTGGAACTTCTATCCATCTCTGACCCAGATATTTGGAAGTCTGGAGTAGCAATGGGAGGGATGGGTATAGTTTCTTCCCAATCTGAGGAAACAAGTCCCTAGAATAAAAACCCCTTCAGTTTTCTAAAGGGCAACAAGTGTTCCCAAGACAGAGCAAGGCAGTAAGGTTGATGATTCTTTTTACAGGTATTGCCTTTCCTACCAGCATTTCGGTAAATAACTGTGTATGTCACTTCTCCCCTCTGAAGAGTGACCAGGACTATATACTCAAGGACGGCGACTTGGTAAAAATGTAAGGTTAAGCCGCTCTAGAGAGTCTGTCGTTTCCTACACGCTCAGTGTTGGTCCCTGACGCAGTGCTCTGTTCTTGCCTTTCAGTGACCTTGGAGTCCATGTGGATGGCTTCATTGCTAATGTGGCTCACACTTTTGTGATTGGTGTAGCTCAGGTGGGTAGCATGCTTTTCAGCTTTGTTCAGTCTTGGGGAGGGGCATGCAGCCATTTGGGTTTTCATCTCCACTCTGTAGTACCACATGACTTTTTAGAGTATCTAGAGAAACGAAAGGAAGGCCTTTCTGGCTCGCTTGTATAATTGACTGGCCTTGTGTATGAGCACACTAGTGAGCTTTCCAGAATGACAGTGGTTCTGTTTCTCTACAGGGGACCCAGGTCACAGGGCGGAAAGCAGACGTCATTAAGGCAGCTCATCTTTGTGCTGAAGCTGCCTTACGACTGGTCAAACCTGGAAACCAGGTAAGGTGCTTCCTACACTTACATAGCTTGGCAGAAGCAAAGAGGAATCAGGCACCTACAAACAGCATTTAACTACATTTATCTACCACAATCCATGCAAGGGGTAGGTGGTCTAACTGCTTACTGCAGAGCTTGTAAAAGCCATTTTTTAGATTCGTTTGTTTGTTTGTTTGTTTGTTTTCCAAGACAGGGTTTCTCTTTAGCTTTTGGAGCCTGTCCTGGAACTAGCTCTTGTAGACCAGGCTGGCCTTGAACTCACAGAGATCCGCCTGCCTCTGCTTCCCTAGTGCTGGAATTAAAGGCGTGCGCCGCCACCACCACCCGGCCATTTTTAGATTCTGTTTGTGCACTTTGACCCCAAAATAATTTGAGGTGGGTAACTAACAATGGAACAAGTTTTTTAAAACTGCATGAAAAGGGTAGAAAAAGCGCAGGCAAATTAATGTAAAAGTATCAGGAAGCCCGGAGCTGGTGGTTCTTGTGAGCAAACAGTAAGCATCTTAGATTCTCCGTGGACATTCTCGCTGAAGCTTAACTTTCAGAGAAGCACGCAGAAGTTTGTTTTCCGTTTCTGCGCTCTCGATCCTCACGTTGTACTCAGCTGGTGTGTCGTCCTCATGATTACTTGCATACTTTCTGTTTAAAATCCTGCCTTTGTCCCTTGTGGCACACTGAGTTCCGAGTGTTTCCAAGCCCTTTGAGCAGTGCCTGCCTGCAGCAATTCTTAAAGCAGTAGTTGCTTACTTTATACACTTGCTTATCTGCACAATCGCTAGTCTATAGCTGTGGAATCATGCAATCTGCACTTAACTTTCTAAAAGTCATCATTCCCCCTCCTGGTGTCACTGATTCCATCTTCCTCCCCTGAGATTACAGATGTGTGCCACCACAACTGGTCAGTAGTAGTCTTGAGCTCAAATTCTGTCATCTGTAAAATAGGAAAAGTGAAATTGACCTGGGGCTCTTGTACATGAGTGTTAGGATCAGAAAGGACCCTTGCAGCTAAATCTGCAGACCTATTGATCCTAGGACCTACGTGACGGAAAGTGAGAACCGAATCCTAGACGTTACATTATTTAGTAATGTGTTTTCTTTTGTTGGTTTATTTTTGGTTTTCTGAGACAAGGTTTCTCTGTGTATCTTTGGCTGTCCTAGAACTCACTCTGTTCTAGGCTGACCTTAAACTCAACAGAGATCCTCCTGCCTCTGCCTCCTGAGTGCTGGGATTGAAGGCTTACCTGTGCCACCACTGCCCAGCTAGCACAGAAGTTTTTGAAAAACTTTTCCATCGGGTAGAATGCTAAGGAATAAACCCTAGGCTTGACATTGGAAAGCACAGGTTGGCAAGGTTTCTCCACTGAATACTTGTTTGGCCTTAGACAGATCAGTTAACCATTTTGAGCCTGTTTCATCATCTTCTGCCTTGGGATGTAGATCTGCTCTGGTCTTTAAGAACTGTTGTCATCTTTATGAAAGCAATTTTTTGTTTGTTTTTGTTTGGAGATAGAGTTTCTCTATAGCCCTGGCTGATCTGGAACTAACTCACCGTGTAGACCAAGCTGGCCTCCAACTCTGACGTGTGGCACCGTAGCGTAGCTGCATTTTTAAAATATGTGTTTTAGTTTATAGGATTAAGATTGTGAATGAGAATCTGGCATTTGGTGAGGGGTGTTAGAATGAGTTGGAAAGATCAGATATGTCACCTTTCATTTGCTTTTGTACTCCTAGAACACACAAGTGACAGAAGCCTGGAACAAAGTTGCTCACTCATTTAATTGCACGCCAATAGAAGGTGAGACCTCAGATAATGGGGTTAAGGTCTAACAGTGAGAGGTGTGGTAGAATTAGAATCTAGCTTTGTCTTATGCAGATACCTGTCTGTGCCCTACAGACAGGCTTAATCGCACCATCAAACTGCTTACATGAGTGGATTTGGAAGCTGTTGGGGGCTGTATAGCTGGTACCATGGGCTTTCTCCTGTCTACAGGTATGTTGTCACACCAATTGAAGCAGCATGTGATCGATGGAGAGAAAACCATTATCCAGAATCCTACAGACCAGCAGAAGTAGGTGCCAGCCCCATTCTTTGCCTTCTAAGTGTGTCTGAGCATGTGAGTGCAGATACCCATAGAGGCCAGAGGCATTAGTCCCCTTGGAGCTGGAGTTAGAGGCATTGGTAAGCCTACCTGGTTTGGGTGCTGAGAACCGAACTCAGTTCCTTTAAGGAGCAATGCATACTCTTGTTTTTTTCCAGACAGGGTTTCTCTGTAGCTTTGGAGCCTGTCCTGGAACTAGCTCTTGTAGACCAGGCTGGCCTTGAACTCAGAGATCCACCTGCCTCTGTGTCCCAAGGGCTGGAATTAAAGGCGTGCACCACCACCACCCGGCTTGGAGGAATGCATCCTCTTAATTACTGAGCCATCTTTCTTGTGGGGAGTTGTCACTGTGTAATCCTGACTGTCCTAGAACTTGCACTGCTCCCCTGTGCCTCCTGATGTTGAGATCACAGACTTATACCCTTTTGTCTGGCTTATGTCCCTCTTTTAGGAAGGACCATGAAAAGGCTGAATTTGAGGTACATGAAGTTTATGCTGTGGATGTCCTCGTCAGCTCAGGAGAAGGCAAGGTAGGAATTCCATAATTAACAAAAGGGGTAACTTGAAGATGTGTTCACCAGACCACATTTGACCTGACTTAACTCTTTTAGGCCAAAGATGCAGGACAGAGAACCACCATTTACAAACGAGACCCCTCTAAACAATACGGCCTGAAAATGAAAACTTCACGTGCCTTTTTCAGTGAGGTGGAAAGGCGTTTTGATGCCATGCCATTTACTTTAAGGTACTGCTGCGTATAGCAAGAACAGGACTGGGAACCAGTCTGACTCAGTTTGTACACTCAGAACATCCTCCCTTCCCTTGACCCACCCTCCCTCCCTCTCTCTCCTGCCCAGACTTGTAGCTCCTGCCTGAATGCACGTCCTCTGTCCTGCCCATCTCCTGGTTGAATATAATGTAGAAGAGCAACTCCAAACATAATTTCTTTACAAGGATAGAAATTATTTAAAAATATGCATGCCTGAGTGTGGTGGGAATGTTTGTGATGCCAACACTCTGAAGGCTGAGGCAGGAAGAAGAGTTCTAAGTTAGCATGACCTACATTAAATAAGAACCTGCTGTAAAAAATAGGGCCAGCTGCATGTACAATTGCAGGTCAGGAGGAGTTATGCGAGGCTGCCAGCCCCTGGACAGTAGAGGGCGCACCGATTCAGAAAGTCCTGCCTGCACACCCATGCCCTGCTCCCAGCCCCCATCATGCCTGCAGTCACACTAATGAAAATACGTGGAAATGACCTGGTCGGTTGTTAAGGAGACCTGAGTGCTGTCTCTCTTCCCAGAGCATTTGAAGATGAGAAGAAGGCTCGGATGGGTGTGGTAGAATGTGCCAAGCATGAATTACTGCAGCCATTTAATGTTCTCTATGAGAAGGAGGGTGAGTCCTAAGGAGGGCTTCAGTTTAGAGCCCCAGTTACGTGCTTCCCTCCCTTAACTTCAGAAAGCTAAGTGGGACTGGAACTTGCTGTTTTCCCCCAGGTGAATATGTTGCCCAGTTTAAATTTACAGTCCTACTCATGCCCAATGGCCCCATGCGGATAACCAGTGGTCCCTTCGAGCCTGACCTCTACAAGTCAGAGATGGAAGTCCAGGATGCAGAGCTAAAGGTTAGTGTGGATGGAAAATGGTGACTGTGGGGCACTTAACTGTGAAGTTGCTTAGCCTACATTTCTCAGAGTTTGCCTTCTTCCTGTCTTCCAGGCTCTCCTCCAGAGTTCTGCAAGTCGAAAAACCCAGAAAAAGAAGAAAAAGAAGGTGTGTGTGATCTTCTGGTGGGAAGTCTTTTCTGATAATGGTGGGGTGGAACTCACCCTTCTCTGCTTCAAGATACTTGAAGTTGAGTTGGTGCCAAAGGAGTTAGGAATTGATGACTTTGTTTTTGGAATGTAGGCCTCCAAGACTGCAGAGAATGCAACCAGTGGAGAGACATTAGAAGAGAATGAAGCTGGGGACTGAGGTGGGTCCCACATCCCCAGCTTGTCATTCCTGCCTCACCCCCTTCCCACCGCACCCCAGGCTCTGTGAAGTGCAGTTCGTCTTCGCCACCCAAGACCGCCAGCAGAGCAGGGTCTTCTGCCCTCATCCCAGTCCCCCACCCATTCACCCACCCACTCTTTCCAACAAAAAACCAGCTCCAACTGACTCTGGTCTTGGGAGGCCAGGCTTCCCAGCCACTGAAGACTACTTTCAGTAGAAAAAGAAATTGGTAATAAAATCAGGAGTCAAATGCACCGTCTTCAAGCCCCTCTTTCTGGCCTTTTCTACTCTGCTCGGTCAAGGTTTGAGACAACAGAACAAAGGAGGCTTAAATTGCCACCACCACTAGAACCTCTGCTGAGATTTTTATGTCACCAATGTCATTTCTCATTCTTTTGGGGCTTTTCTGTTTCCCACTGTCACCGAGAATTTAATCTGCCTTCAAGGAGGAGGACCAGTTGTATTTTTTATTCACCTGTGGCAGGCAGATTCCTCGTGATGTAGGGTGTCTGGTTAGGCCCTTCCATGGCAGATGCTGACGTCTCCATCAAGATTCTTACCATCTATCAAATGGACTCTCCTTTGTGAACTTTTGTAGACATTTTTGTTCTGCAGAGCCCTGCGTCTGCCCACCTTCGCAGTTGAGCAGCAGTAGTCATCCCCAGCTGTGGTTGTTATTGCTGGTTTGCCCCCCTTTCTGGAACCAATGGGTTTTCCTTCATGCTCCATCATTGAACCTACATTGAAAATCCCACTGGGTTTTTTTTTGTTGTTGCCTATTTGATTTTTTTCTTTTGTCTTTTTTTTTTTTTTTTTTTGGTTTGAGACAGGTTCTCACCATGTAGCTCTGGCTGTCCTGGAACTCACTATGTAGACCAGGCTGGCCTCAAACTCAAAGAGATCCGCCTGCCTCTGCTTCATGAGTGCTGGAACCAAAGGCGTGCGCCACCACGCCCAGCTTCCTGTCTGAAATATTTTGAGTTCCCTCCCACGAAAGAAAAGCCAGGAACCAGAGGAGTAGACTGAAGAGAACTGACTTTCAGAAGCTGTGGACTTGGATGACTCGCTGGGGGTTATAGAGAAAGGTTACAGTTTGTACCTCTGGCATGCTGTCCCAGGGAACCAAGGCTCCCACTAACTTAAAGAGGTTTTTGAAATGACATGGCATTAAAAATAAATTTGGATTTGCTCATAATATTATGCATTTGTTCTTTTTTGTCTTTGTGGCGGTAGTGGGGATGGGGCAATTTCTCTGTAGCCCTGGCTGTTCCTGGAAAACTGCAGACCAGGTTGGCTTGAACTTAGACCTCCCTGCTTCTGTTTCCTGGTAGGACTAAATGAGGGCACCACCACTGAACAGCTGAGCTACTTTTTGTTTGAGACAGTTTCTCAGCTTTGGAGCCTTCCTCTGCAGATCAGGCTGACCTTGAGCTCACAGATAACCTGCCTCTGCCCTGGAATTAAAGGCGTATATAGCCACACCTGGTTTTGGAATCTCAAAATAACTACTTAATGTGGAATTTTGGTAATTTAAAGTATGCAACAATTGTTACATTAGAACTGGAGAACTTACTGTGTACTAACAAAGGCAATATGGTAAGTTTGCCTTAGTTCCTAAGTGCTGAGATTACAGGCATATGTCAACTACACCTCATTTATACAGTGCTGGGGGTCTTCATGCATGCTAGGCAAGCACTCAACCGAGCTACATCCCTGGTCACCCAAGATATCTGTTAGACAAGTTTTCAGTGCCAAGCTGTGATGGTCTTGAGTAAGGTTACTATATGGGAAGCTGCAGGATGGATATACACACCCTGTTATATACAGAGTCAGCTAGCTTTGCTTTTCCTGTGCTCTTCCTGAGTTGTTTTTCTCACCCTATTGGCTGTTGGGCATGCTTACTGAGAGACCATATGGGAGCCGAGAATAGTGTGGAGAGGTCTTAATTTTTCTGCAAACCTAAAACCACTAAACATGAGCCGGGTTCCCTCCAAGTTCATATAACCTGGCAATTCGGATTCGTAAAATGATCTTTTTTTTCTTATTTTGAGATGCCAGCTCCAGCTGTGAAATCATTCTGTTAGGGTTTTTATTTGGATTTTTAAAACTTTAGCTCAAGCTGCAGTTGTAGCTCAGTTGATAGTGTTTAATAAGATTCCAACTCAAAATTTGAAGGGTTAAACTGGGTTGTGGTGCCTACCATTAATCCAGCACACTGGAGGTAAAGGCAGGTGGATCTCTTGACTCCAGGACTGTGAAGGCCTGGCCTATCAAGTGGTGTCTGAAAAAGGAAAATTGTAGGGCTAAAAATGGGAATGGCTCAGCAGTTTGCTTCTGACTTGTTTCTTTTGGATCTCTCTATGAAGTCCTTTTATTCTGGAACTCACTATGGAGACCAGGTGGCCTCAAACTCAGAGATCCACCAAGTGCCGGGTTCATACAACACCATGCCAGGCTACAATGAGGAACTGTTAAGGAAGCCACTGGAAAGGAAGGATTATAATCAGCATACAAATAAGTCTCTTAAATATTGAGCCAGAGATGTTTTACATACTTTTAATCCCAGTTCTTGAGACAGGCCATTCTCTGAGTAGGCTATTGCATCTATGGATCCTGGCTGGCCTACACTACATAGTGAGACCCTGTCTCAAAACAAAAATCTAAATTATTTTAACAAGATGAAGTTTCTATACCTAAGTTTCTGAGTTTTTAATGTAGACTGGCCTTGAACTCCTTATGTATCACAAGCTACCACAGTTTATGATCCTGCTTCAGCCTTCTAAGTGCTAAGATTATAGACACATGCGCTACTATGCCTGCTTTTCCTTTGGAACTCAAGACACAACCTGCCATACCAAGCCTTTTCTCCCCTTCTTTTTAAATCATTCTTCCATAGCTGTTTTTTGTTGTTGTTGTTGTTGTTGTTGTTGTTTTTTGGTTTCTTGAGACAGTGTTTTTCAGTGTAGCCCTGGTTGTCTTGAAACTCACTTTGTAGACCAGGCTGGCCATGAACTCATGGAGATCTGCCTGCCTCTGCTTCCCTTCTGTGCGCCTGGAACTCACTGGGCAGAGTAGGCTGGCTTAAAACTCATATCCTTGTCATTGTCTCCTGGGAATGAAGTTGTGTGCCACCATATCCTGGTAGCCAAATAAAATAGGGACTACTAGCCAGGCAGTGGTGGCCCATGCCTTTAATCCCAGCACTCAGGAGGTAGAGGTGGGAAGATCTCTGTGAATTCAAGGCCAGCCAGGTCTACAGAGTGAGTTCCAAGACAGGCTCCAAAGCTACACAGAGAAACCTTGTCTTGAAAAACCAACCAAACAAACAACAACAACAATAAAAACAAAAGCAAAACAAAACAAACCCCCCCACACACAAAAAAAACCCCTACTTTCAGTAATTAAAACTGAAAGAAGGGGCTGGAGAGATGGCTCAGAGGTTAAGAGCACTGACTGAGTTCAATTCCCAGCAATCACATGGTGGCTCACAGCCATCTATGATGAGATCTGGTGCCCTCTTCTGGCATGCAAGCATACATGGAAGGAAGGAATGTTGTATACATAATAATAATAATAATAATACTGAAAGAAGGAAAGAGGTTTCTTTCTTTCCTTTCCCTTTCTTTTTTTTGAGACAGGATTTCTCTGTGTAGTCATGGCTATTCTGGAACTCATTCTGTAGACCAGGCTGTCCTCAAACTCACAGAGATCTGCCTGCCTCTGCCTCCTGAGTGCTGGGGTTAAAGGTGTGCTCCACTGTTGCCCAGTTGGGAAGATAAACCTTCCGGATCTAATTCGGGTCAGTTTCTGCTGGAATCCTGTATATGGACATAGAGAAGGAAGCTTTTGCTCCTTATCAGCTTGCTTGTGCCCTGCTAGCAAGCCTGTTCCTGCAAAGCATTAAAGCCTACTTCCTTGGGATTCCAATATAAACTGAAGAGCAGGTGAGACATCCAGCCTTGTGGACTGAGCAACTACTGGATTCTTGGATTTTTCTATCTGCAGTCAGCCATGGTTGGATTAGCCGGGACACAGCCTGCAAATCATTCCAATCAATCCCCTTTCCATACCCAGAGCTACTCATTCTGTAAATTCCATTACCCTTGAGAACACTAATACCTTGCCCTATAAGAGGAGTTAAAGGACTCCTTGCTTAACTAAGAGTTCTAGGCCAGGGGTGGTGGCGCACGCCTTTAATCCCAGCGCTGGGGAGGCAGAGGCAGGCGGATCTCTGAGTTTCAGGCCAGCCTGGTCTACAAAGCGAATTCTGGAACAGCCAGGGCTCTACAGAGAAACCCTGTCTTGAAAAGCCAAGGGTTCTAAGCCCGTGAGACCCCCCCAAAGCAGTAATAAGTGACAGGTGTTGTCCTGAGGACCTGAGTTCATTCCCAGCAGCTTGTGAAGACCGCTTCAGGGGATCCAAATGCCCCTTCTGACCTCGGCTGGCACCTGCATGGCCCTGCATATACAAACAGAGATACAAAATGAAAAAAAGAAAAATTCCTAGGTATAGTGGCTTACAAGTGCAGCACTGTGGTGTGCCTGCAGTTGGCAGCTTTCTCAGCTTGCCGGTTTCCGTCCTCCCATTTCTAAGTTGTTTGTTTGTTTTGGTTTTCCATATAGGGGCCTCCAGAGTGCTAGGATTAAAGGTTTGTGTTACCTCCGTTCAGCTGTTTCTAAAATCTTAAATCTTTTTTTTTTTATTTTGGTTTTTCGAGACAGGGTTTCTCTGTGGCTTTGGAGCCTGTCCTGGAACTAGCTCTGTATACCAGGCTGGCCTCGGACTCACAGATATCCCCTTGCCTCTGCCTCCCGAGTGCCAGGATTAAAGGCGTGCGCCACCACTGCCCGGCCTAAAATCTTAAATCTTTAGAATCTCAGAGATCAACTATTTCCAAAGTAGTTTAACTGGGGGAGGGGGTGCGGATCTGTGGGAATCAACCAAAACGAAACTAGGAATTATTTATTTATGCATTTATTTACTTTAGGCAAGGCCTCATTATGTAGACCAGGCTTGTCTTTAACACACAGAAATCTGCCTGCCTCTGCATCTGCCTCCCAAGTGTCCCAAGAGTTGGTAATAAAAGTGCGCATCAACAAGCCAGGCCAAAACCAGTAATTCTTTTTTTGTTTTTCGAGATAGGGTTTCTCTGTGTAAGAGTTCTGGCTGTCCTGGAACTCTGTAGAGTTTGTCCGCGAACTCGCTAAAATCCGCCTGCCTCGGCCTTCCAAGAGCCGGGATTAAAGGTGTGCACCACCACCGCCCTGCTCAAAGCCAGTAACTCTTTTTACAAGCCACACCTATTCATAATAAAATGGAGGTATTTACCAAGAAACTGCAACTCCCAAGAAGCAACGAGGGAGAAGACGGAAGTTATTTTTTTCCATCTAATGTTTTCTGTCCCATACTAGAAACAGATGCTCGTGCTGAAATAATACAATGTCCTTAAAATAAATCTTAGAGCAGGTGGGGCTTGATAGCTCGCAGTCAAAATATTTGTTTCCCTAAGGCAGCCGGAAGTCACTGTTACATGCTTGAACAGCTCCGCCCCTAGGGGGATCAGAAGGCGTATCACCGGAAGTGACGACACTGAGTACGCCATTAAAAGGCAGTAGCCCGACTTCCCCGCTCTCTCGGCCTTAGCGCCATCTTCCTTGGTGAGTTTCGTTGTAGCCGGTCTTCGGGCTGTGAGTACAATCCGTTCACATCTGACTTCTGCACTTACCATCCTCGCAGCAAATTAACTGTAACTTTTTTCTGTTTTGCCGTAGACACTCCTGCGCCATGAGAGCGAAGGTGAGCGTTCCTAAAGTGTTGCGCTTAGGGGCAGGCGGATCCAGGCAGTGAGTCTCCGCCATGGTTCCTCTTCGGGCTTTCAGAGGTGCTCAAGAGATGGTTGGAGACGCCGACTAGAACCGCCTTAGCCCTTGGCGGAGGAAAGTGGGCTGGGAAACCGCGGGGTTCGGGTCTTAAATTGATCTGCTGTCTTAAGTGCAACCGGTATTCTTTGATTCTTTGTCAACCTGTTTATATGAGTACTACTGCTAACGTCTTTTTTTCCTCCTCACGCGGTCGGGTTTCCAGTGGAGGAAGAAGAGAATGCGCAGGTATGTTGACTGCGGGGAAGGGCGGGGGGGGGGGCTAGCCTTGGTGGGATTCCGTTAAACCTACAAGTTTGAACTGAAAATGCCAGTGTTGGCGTGAAGGATCCAGGCGCTTTTGAGCACAGTACAATCAGAACGAGTGCTCGTATGTTTTGTCAGCCTTTATATACAGTGCAGGCTGGTTTACGGCTGGAAGGGGAAAATCTCATGTGTTTGGTGTACTTTCCATCACAGGCTGAAGCGTAAGAGAAGAAAGATGAGGCAGAGGTCCAAGTAGACTCGCCTGGCCACCCACGAAGGTCGAAGGAGCAGAAGGAAGGGACGCTGGACTGAGCTGCAGTTGGAAGAAGTCTCTGCACCCGCGACCTCGCCACCTGGTCGCAGAGACCACCGAGACACTTCCCGCCGTCATGACAACAGCCCCGCTGGCCCTCTGCCCTGGACCTATGGCGTTCTGGACTAGTTCTGACCTCACTTGTGGCCAATTGTAACTCGTGTACAATAAACCATCTTTCTCGCTGTCAGCTGAAGAATGCAATTGCTGTTATCGTGTTTCTTGCGGCTCCGTTGGGTGGGAAGTTTTCAGTGTAGCTTGGTCTGTACTGTGGCGTGTCCAGAACCTCCGTAGGCGATACCCTGGGTGTTTAGTGATCGGGCTGGAACCAGAAGTTGGCTCTAGCGTGTGCGCCTGAGGTCATGGAATGAAGCTGGAGCGGTCGCCGCTCCTGTCCTACAATTGTGGGCAGGTGCTGTTCGTCTTCCGGCTGCGACGTGTTGCCATGGAGACGCGCAAGGCTTGCTGGGACTTTCCTGCGGATCGTAGCGCTCAAAGGAGACCATAGAGTGTGGTTCCGGGTCTGGTGGCTAGAGCGTCACCGCTTCCGCAGGAAGCGGAAGAACCGTAGGGTGGGCGGCTCTTTGTCGAAGCTAGAGGACCGGCAGGCGGCAGCAGCAACTACGGCGGCGGCGGCAGGTGAGGGAGGCGGGAGACTTAGGTGGAGGCCGCGCCCGGAGGGGAGGAGTCGGGGCCGGCCCAGCGGCCGCGCTCTGCCGGGCCACACGAGCCCCCCTCCCCCTGAACCGAGCTGGCTCGTCCTGGCTACGCAGAGCAGAACCCCTTTTCTGACTGACCCCGCTTCACGAGCAAACGCCAGCTCCGTGACGTCACAGCCCTGCCCATCCCCTCAGCCTGATGTCACCCCCTCCCCGCTCACTGTGCGCTTCCTCAGTGTCCTAGTCACCTGGTCCACGCTGAGTGCTGGCGCCACTTGACGGGGCCTGCCGAGCCCGAAGACTTCCCGGGAACTCCAGCGTGCTGGGGACCGTTTTAATCACCGCCCCCGAGGCTAATCTCTCCTTCCCACTGTACTGTCAGTTGTTGCCCTTGTCCAGCCTTCAGGTTCGGCGTCCCGAACTCCAACCCTAGACCGGACTCTGACCCCCATATCCTTCTCATCTTGAGGTAAAGCTCCCCTCATCCTTCACCGAGAACTGGTTTTTGTTTTTCTTTTTCAGCCGAGCTTTCCAGACTTTATTGGTAGGCTCTAACCTTTATCCTTTTCCCTTGAGAGGTGACGTTTAGTTTGAACTTGTAAGAGAATCCTGAAAAGCCGCAAAGCTCTTAACGTTTTGTCAAAATTCATTCCAGTTTATGAAAACCACTCCATAGCCCTTCACGCTTTTCCCCTCTTCCACTCAAATCTCTTTTTTGCTTTTGTTTTTATTTATTTTCTTGTTCAGAACCCAGCAGTGATGTGGGAGTGGAGACTCGCAGGAGCCCCGGACTTCACCTGAGCTACCTCAGGTATTGATTCTGGGATAATTGGGCAGGGAAAAGTATCGTCCTTTTCTATTATCTGCTTCTGGTGGACCTGAAACGCAGGTCAGGCTTTGAGGACATTTATTCCTCACCTAGTCGTTTAGGGTTTGACTCTCTTTAGAACTTCTTTGCTTTATTCTGGGGCAACTCTCTTCCGTTGTGCAAATTCTTGGGTATCTCTGGCCTCTGGTCTGGTTAGTAATTTTAGGGAAATCTAAAGGCTATGTGGATGGGGAAATCGAGAAACCTATCCTTATGCCCAACGCAAAATGTTTGAACTCCTATTTGGACAGCAGGGGGAGCCTGAATTCTACTTAGGAAACCTTTAGGAGCTCAGACACGTGGTAGCAGGGACTCCAGTCTTCTGGAGGGGATAGAGAGAAGGGAGGGCTAGAATTAGGGCAGTGGACTGACATTCCAGAGCTCTCCTGGGAAACAGGAGACTTAAAAAGCTTTTATAGAGTCTATAAATAAAGAGGATTTTTATGGGGTAGGGAGTGCTGTGGTTTGATAGTGGGATCTTTTCATGGAGGTGGGGTGGAGAATGGGGAAAGGTCACCATTCCTATGAAATTAACTCCTTCCCACCTTGACCTTGCTACAGTTTTGTCCTGGGGCCCTAGAGGTAGAGATTTGAACTGAGAACTTCTTTCCCTGAAGTGGAGGGCCTGTGTGTGAGCAGGCTGGAGATTAACAAGCTTCAAGGACTGCCCTCCAGCTGGTTGACACCAGTCACCTGAAAGGTCACCCAGGATGTCTAAAACACATGGAGACATCAGCTAATGTCCCATGGAAGAGGGGATCAGGGATGTGTTGTTACTGGTGCCCCTTCACCCACAAATTCTTAAAGTGAAATAGCCTGTCTTAGAGCGCGGTCTCCAGTCTGTCTGTTCACACACCAACGCCTATTTTCATTTCTCTCCCACAGTAAGAAGGGAAGGTAAAATATAACACTAGTCTCTCCCTGCCCCCTCCTTGGCTCATCATTTGTAAGAGTGGTTCCACTCAGCTCTCTCCCTCCTCCGTTAGCCAGGCAAGTGTGAATCACTCCAACTAAGACCAGGTGCACAAGGGCCTGGGCGGGGCTTCTGGCAAGTCAGCCGGGCCAGCTAGAGTTCTCCCTAGATTCTCCTCTGCAGAGCCACTGCCCCAGGGGACTGCCCACTGTATAGTCAGGAAGAGTGGGAGCTCGCTGGAGGGCCCCTGTTTGACACTGTTCTCTTTTTTAACAGTCCCCAAGAGTGGCAAGAAAAGGAAGAAAACCCTGAGTTGGGGGGGACCAGGATGCCTGACCGGGACAACTATGCCAACGGCACTGGGAACAGCGGTGGAGTCACTGGAGGTGGTGGCAGTGAGGAGGCCAGTGGGGCAGGGGCAGGCAGTGGGGGGGCCACCTCAGATGCCATCTGTAGAGACTTCCTGAGGAATGTGTGCAAGCGGGGCAAGCGCTGTCGGTACCGCCACCCAGACATGAGCGAGGTGTCCAACTTGGGGGTGAGCAAAAATGAATTTATTTTCTGCCATGACTTCCAAAACAAGGAGTGCAGCCGCCCAAACTGCCGCTTCATCCACGGCTCCAAGGAGGATGAGGACGGCTATAAGAAGACCGGAGAGCTACCTCCTCGGCTGCGGCAGAAAGTGGCAGCTGGGCTGGGTCTTTCCCCTGCTGACCTGCCCAATGGTAAGGAGGAGGTCCCTATCTGCCGTGACTTCCTCAAAGGTGACTGTCAGAGAGGCACCAAGTGCAAGTTCCGTCACCTGCAAAGGGATTTTGAATTTGATGCTCGAGGTGGAGGGGGTACTGGAGGTGGAGGTTCAACAGGCTCCATTCCTTCGGGACGACGCCACGACCTCTATGATATCTACGACCTTCCTGAAAGGGGCTTTGAGGACCATGAGCCAGGCCCTAAGCGCCGGAGAGGTGGATGCTGCCCTCCTGATGGCCCCCATTTTGAGTCCTATGAATATAATCTGGCTCCGCCCCGTGGAGTAGAATGCAGACTGCTAGAGGAGGAGAATGCCATGCTCAGGAAACGGGTGGAGGAGCTGAAGAAACAGGTCAGCAACCTGCTGGCCACCAATGAGGTACTTCTGGAACAAAATGCCCAATTCCGAAATCAGGCCAAGGTCATGACCCTGAGCTCCACTGCACCAGCGACTGAGCAGACCCTGGCCCCCACTGTGGGCACTGTGGCCACTTTTAACCACGGCATCGCCCAGACTCACACTACTCTGAGCAGCCAGGCTCTGCAGCCTCGCCCTGTGTCCCAGCAAGAACTTGTGGCCCCTGCTGGAGCCCCAGCTGCTCCCCCAACTAATGCTGCACCTCCTGCTGCTCCACCACCCCCACCTCCACATTTGAACCCAGAGATCACGCCACTGTCAGCCGCTTTGGCTCAAACCATCGCCCAGGGGATGGCACCCCCACCTGTTTCCATGGCCCCTGTCGCTGTGTCTGTGGCTCCTGTGGCTCCTGTGGCTGTGTCCATGGCACAGCCCTTGGCAGGAATCACAATGAGCCACACTACTACTCCTATGGTGACTTACCCCATTGCTTCTCAGAGCATGCGCATCACAGCCATGCCGCACTGACAGGACTAATGGACACTCTGCTCCCTGTCACAGCGTCTGGGGCTGGGGTCATGGCCCTTCCCCACTTGCCAGCCCTTCCAGGCCCTGTCTGAAGGGCCACTCAAAAACTAGGACAAGAGACTACAAGGAAAATACTTCGTAGGAGCATCTCCTGAGGCAGGGTTGTGCTTGAGGGTCTCTTGTCCTTCAGGCCTCTCCTATACAGAGGCTTGCATAGGAGGTGAGACTGAAGCCAGCAGGAAGAAGGGACTGAGGGACTGTGTTCACTCATAGGAAGTTGGAGATGTCCCTGGTCTTGTCCTCACTGGTGAACAGCACAGGTTCCAGCACTGGTATGGGAAGAGGAAAATTCCCCACTCAGAGGGAAAGCCAGGGAAGATCGGGAGAGTGGGTGGTCAGGAGAGAAGGCCTCACACAAGCCTTCAGATGATTTGGGGCCCAGAAATGCTCCTGGGCCCCTGGGAAGGCTGGGACCATAATACTCCAACCCAAAGACTAGGGGAACATTCATTTACCAAGCTTGGCCTGGAAATCTGTAGGGCAGTGCCCACTACTTTCCAAAGAAATAAAAGAACATTATTTTTTAACAAAGTGAAAATTGCTTAGATGGCTGTTGGGAAGATGGGAGCATAAAGTAGAATTAATGCCAGAACTAAGGTAAAGACCAACCCTCGTGTAGCTTGTGTAAGGTAAAGACCCACCCTCATGTAGCTTCTGTAAGGTAAAGACCGACCCTCGTGTAGCTTGTGTAAGGTAAAGACCCACCCTCGTGTAGCTTGTGTAAGTTGGGTGGGTGCCAGCGATGAAGGACAGAGATGTAAAATGTCCAAATGGGACTTTGGTCTGGGGAAGGCACTTTGTGGGATAAAAAAAATGGAGCCACCTAGTCTAGTTTAAAAATAGCCCCATCTGTTTCTAGTCTCTGTCTTCATGTGCTGTTCCCAGGTTGCCTTAGTAACCAGGGCTCTTCAGGTCATTTAGGGGGGCAGGTAACGAGGAGGGTGTATGTACTGAGAAATGGGGATATGGGGTGTTATGTAGTTGACAGATAACTTCCCTGTTCAAACAGTAGGACAGGTGGCGCTGCCTCTCCGAGCTGTTGACGGCAGTTTATGTCCTGCTCCAACACTTCATGGGCAGAGCTTTAAGCCTTCAGGCTTCAGTCATGCTAGGCACAGGCAGGTGTGTATTTGCACACCTCTAATCCTAGCACTTGGGAGGAGGGGACCAGAGGATCTGGAGTTCAAGGTCAACCTGAGGCCTCATCTCAAAAAAATAATGTAGGAAAAGGTGTTGATCCTTCTCTGTCTCCACACAAAAACAGGTCAGTAAGAAGCTGGGCGGTGGTGGCGCACACCTTTAATCCCAGCACTTGGGAGGCAGAGGCAGGTGGATCAATGTGAATAAGAGGCCAGCCTGGTCTACAAGAGCTAGTTCCAGGACAGGCTCCAAAGCTACAGCGAAACCCTGTCTTGAAAAGCCAAAAAAAAAAAAAAGAGTGGGGGGACGCTGTAGCACATGCCTATAGTCGCGGCTGCTCACAAGGCTGGAGTGATGGAAAGAACTAAAGAAAAGTGTGGGTCATTTGAGATGGGGAGATGGCTCAGTGGGTAAAGGTACCAACAACATTGGCCTGAAGTCAAGCCCTGAGTTCTACATAGAAGAGAACCAACTCTTTGGACTGGAGAGATGGCTCAGCAGTTAAGAACACTGGCTTCTCTTCCAGAGGACCTGGGTTCAATTTCCAGCAACCACATGGTGACTCACAGCCATCCGTAAAGAGATCTAGTGTCCGTCCTCTTTGTCATGTAGGCAGAGCACTGTATATAATAAATAAATGAATCTCTTGAAAACAAGAAGCCGGGCAGTGGTGGCGCACGCCTTTAATCCCAGCACTCGGGAGGCAGAGACTGGCGGATCTCTGTGAGTTTGAGGCCAGCCTGGTCTACAAGAACTAGTTCCAGGACAGGCTCCAAAGCTACAGAGAAACACTGTCTGGGCTTTGAGCTCCAAACATGTACTATGGCCTGTACAGTCTCTCACGCACATCTTTTTTTTTTTTTTTTTAAGATTTATTATGGGGGCTGGAGAGATAGCTCAGTGATTAAGAGCACTGGCTGCTCCTCCAGAGGTCCGGAGTTCAATTCCGAGCACCCACATGGTGGCTCCCGAACATGTGTAGTGGGATCTGACACCCTATCCTGGCATAAAGTCAATAGAGCACTCATGCACATAAAATAAATCTTTAAAAAAGATTTATTATGGCAAGGCGTTGGTGACCCAAGCTTTTAATCCCAGTACTTGGGAGGCACAGGAACGTGGATCTCTGTGAGTTCATGGCCAGTCTGGTCTACAGAGCGAGTCCCAGGACAGGCTCCAAAGCTACACAGAGAAACTGTCTCAAAAAAACAACAAAAAGATTTATTATGTATCCAGTGTTTTGCCTGCAGGCTAGAAGAAGTACAGACAGTTGTGAGGTATAATGTTCTGGCTGGGAACTGAACTTGGGATCTCTGGAAGAGCAGCTGGTGCTCTTAAGCACTGAGCCATTACTCTAGTCACCCCTTTTTCTTGAGACAGGGATTTTTTTCTGTGTGGTTCTGGCTGTCCTGGGTCTCCCTCTGTAGACCAGGCTGGCCTTAAACTCAGAGATCCAACTGCCTCTGCCTCCCAAGTGCTAAGATTAAATAATTTTTTTTTTTTTGTAGCTTTGGAGTCTGTCCTGAAACTTGCTTTGTAGACCAGGCAGGCCTCAAAATCACAGAGATCCACCTGCCTCTGCCTCCTAAGTGCTGGGATTAAAGGTGTGCGCCACCACTGTCCAGCATAGCATAACAATTTTTTTTCCCCATGATATTTATTGAGCTCTACATTTTTCTCTGCTCCCTTCCCTGCCACTCCCCTCCCTCCTTCAACCCTCCTCCAAGGTCCCCATGCTCCCAATTCAGGAGATCTTGTCTTTTTATACTTTCTTCTTCCCACGTATATTAGATCTATGTAAGTCTCTCTTAGTGTCTGTATTGTCTAAATTCTCTGGAATTGTGGTTTGTAGGCTGTTTTTCTTTGCCTTATGTTTAAAAACCACCTATGAGTGAGTTCATGTGATAATTGTCTTTCTGTGTCTGGGTTACTTCACTCAAAATAATGCTTTCTAGTTCCATCCATTTTTCTGCAAAATTCAAGCTGTCGTTATTTTTTTCTGCTGTGTAGTACTCCATTGTGTAAATGTAATACATTTTTTTTTTTATCCATTCTTCAATCGAGGGGCATTTAGGTTGTTTCCAGGTTCTGGCTATGACAAACAAAGCTGCTATGAACATAGTTGAGCACATGTCCTTGTGGCACGATTGAGCATCCTTTGGATATATACCTAAAAGTGGTATTACTGGGTCTTAAGGAATTTTCTTAATTTTCTGAGAAATCGCCACACTGACATCCATAGGGGCTGTACCAGCTTGCATTCCCACCAGCAATGCAGAAGTATTCCCTTTCCCCCACAACCTCTCCAGCGTAAGTTGTCATTAGTGTTTTTGATTTTGGCCATTCTTACAGGTGTTAGATGGAATCTCAGAGTTGTTTTGATTTGCATTTCTCTGATGACTAAGGATGTTGAACATTTCCTTAAGTGTCTTTCAGCCATTTTAGATTCTTCTGTTGAGAGTTCTCTGTTTAGGTCTGTGCTCCATTTGTTTATTGGATTATGTGTTCTTTTGGTGTCCAATTTCTTGAGTTCTTTGTATATTTTGGAGATCAGACCTCTGTCTGATGTGGGGTTAGTGAAGATCTTTTTCCATTCTGTAGTCTGTCATTTTGTCTTGTTGGCCGTGTCCTTTGCTTTACAGAAGCTTTTCAGTTTCAGGAGGTCCCATTTATTAATTGTTTCTCTGAGTGTATGTGCTGCTGGGGTTATATTTAGGAAGTGGTTCCCTGTGCCAATGCATTCAAGTGTACTTCCTACTTTCTCTTCTATAAGGTTCAGTGTGGCTGGCTTTATGTTGAGGTCTTTGGTCCATTTGGATTTGAGTTTTGTACATGGTGATAGATATGGGTCTATTTTCATTCTTCTACATGTTGATATCCAGTTATGCCAGCACCACTTGTTGAATATGCTTTCTTTTTTCCATTTGATATTTTTTGCTTCTTTATCAAATATCAGTTGTTCGAAGATGTATGGATTGATATCCGGGTCTTCTATTCGGTTCCATTGGTCCTCCTGTCTGTTCTTATGCCAGTACCAGGCTGTTTTCAGTACTGTAGCTCTGTAGTATAGTTTGAAGTCAGGGATTGTGATGCCTCCAGAAGTTCTTTTGTTGCCCAGGATTGTTTTGGCTATCCTGGGTTTTTTGCTTTTCCTAAATGTGTAGCCCAGGCTGGCCTCAAACTTGTGATCCTCCTGCCTCTGCCTCCTTCAGCAAATCCTACTGGCGTGCGCCACCACAACCGGCCAATTTTTTTAATTTATTTATTAATTTTTTACATTTTTTAAAATGGGGAACTATTACTTACAGATTTTAGAAACATCTTGTTAAAATGTTTGTTTTTGACACACCTTTGAATTATTAAAAGAAATGACATGTGGATGGTTAGGAATGTGGTTACACATACCATTTGAATTCTCAAATCTTACTTTCACTTCCTTTGTGCCAAATGTCTAAGAAGCACTGATTTGGCAGCTGTAGATACCAGATATATGAACATATTCCAGATACAGGTTACCAGTAATATACATGTAGTTGGCCAAACATGGTCTAATGTTCATTGCAGTGGAAGGGAACATGCACCATTGAGCATTGGAGTATGCCACAACATGAAGGTGATAGAATTTAGATGGGGGTGGGGCATGGTGGCACAAACCTGCGGTCCCAGCTCTTGGAAGAGGCAGAAGGTGCTCTGGCGGAGGACCTACGTTTGGCTCCCAGTACCCCCATTGGGCAGCTCTTAACTGCCTCTAACCCCATCTCTCAGAGGTGTCTGACATCTGGACTCTGAAAGCACCTGCACTCCACACGCACATACCACACAGAGACACATGTCCGCGTACACACACACACAAACATGCACACACACTTAATTTTAAAGGGGTAGAAACCTGATTTGGGGATTTAAGGAAGTGAGTGTCCTGGATTGGGGATTGTCAAAGAGGAGGCAGGGATCACTCTACAACTGGGCATCTTCAAAGGGAGGGCAGGCTACAGGGTTAGAGCTGTGATGGCGGTGGAGCAGTGGTCACAGCCCAGGAGCAGATGTTTGTTTCTTTGTGCCTTGTACACTGACCTTGTTTTGTGCTTAAAATCGTGGGCTGGAGGCCAGGCGGTGGTGGCGCACGCCTTTAATCCCAGCACTCGGGAGGCAGAGGCAGGCGGATCTCTGTGAGTTTGAGGCCAGCCTGGTCTACAAGAGCTAGTGCCAGGGACAGTCAGGGCTGTCACACAGTGAAACCCTATCTCAAAAAACCAAAAAAAATTATTTCTTGTCTTCATCACAGTCATTGAATGACAGATGGTTTTAAGGTTTTTGGGGTTTTTTTTTTTTTTGGTTTTGGGTTTTTTGTTTTTTTAAAAAATATTTATTTATTATGTATACAATATTTTTTTTATTTTTTTCCATACATTGTTTTGCTTTATTTTTTCCATTCAAAAACATAATTAAAGAAATACAATTTTTACCTTTCTTCCCCTTCTCCCGGTCCCCTCCCACTACCTCCCCACCCCTC